>JADGKA010000012.1:0-74433 GCA_027604605.1 Borealophlyctis nickersoniae | reverse complement strand
GTTGGGGGGTAGGGCGGACGTGTCCACTACGATTAGCGTTCCGAGGTATCTGCACAGAGTGGTGGTGGGACCTAGGGCAGTGAATGTTCGGGAAATGGAGGCGATGATCAAGGTCAAGGTTGGATTTCCTGAGAAGGAGAGCGGGCTGGATTTGGTGACATTGACGGGACCGGAGCCGCAGGTCCAAGCTGCGGGACATAAGTTGCAGGTAGATCGCATGTTCCCGCTTTACTTGTGCGATTATTATCTTTTTAACCAATTGCATTATGCAGGATCTAATACCGGATGTACAGTCCCTCCACATCCCTTCGACTCCCAATTCCCACCATGCGATCCGTTCTCCCGAGTTTCACGACGTTCAATTCCGCATCCACCAAGAATTTGGAGTGGAGCTGTATGTCTACTCTCCCACACCCGACCCATCCGCCACTGACGAGTGTGCATTCTGGTTCTACGTCAAACGCGGGTGCGGCGGCGGGGGTATTGTGGATGGAGCCAAAAAGGTCGTCCTGGAGTATCTCTTGTCGAAGCAGGTGCCGCTGCAGGTTCCCTTAGGTGGCGTCCAAAGGAGCGGGTCATATGCGAACTTGACGCCGCAGAGATCGTATGATTCGTTCCAGCATTTCAACAGCAAACTTTTGGCTACTGTCACAACTGGTGGTGGGTGCACTTTCTTTCGTCTTTTTTCCCATTCATCGTTCCCAGAACTCACAATCCCGTCCTTGGTGTCACGCAGCTGAGTCCGCCGGTCCTACCATGGCCTCAAATTATAGTCTGTTCCAGGATACTGGAATGTTCGACTTGGGAAGGGTAAGTTTTCATTCATGATGCGCTTTGGAATGTCTCGCGAAGTCGGTGGGCTGACACAAAACGCAGAGCACAAAACTGGCGCAATCCGTCCCCAACCTGCGTCAACTTTTTGAAGATGCAAAGCTTCCACCCTCTTCAACTCCGACGGCATCCACGACAGAAATGAAGCGCAGTCGATCCGTGCGTGATGGTAGCGCTGACCCGTCTACCACGTCAAGTCGCCAAACGAGCATCCTTGGCGCTACACTCGCGGCAACTGCCGTTGGGTCTCCCGGCATGGGATTTGGCCGGGTCAACGAAGGGTGGGGCGTAGTAGGAAGCGGACCGTTTCAACGCTCTGGCTCGACGGACGCGCTTTTCGCAACGCACCATTCACCGTACCTACCACCTCCTGGAATGCATCTTCCTCATCATCAGATGTCTATGCATCAGCAGGTGCTCCATCGGCATGGCATGCACCCTGACGATGAGGACATGACTTCCCCTACAGATGCAGATGCATTGTTGACGGGTTTGGGGTCAGCCTTGTCCCCTGGAGATGATGAGGATGGAGGTGCGAGGGCCGCAAATGATGGTGGCATCAGTGGCCAATTCGCAGGAATGAATTTGAAAGCTGGAGACGATAAGGTACGCACGGTTGCGGGCGTTTTGGAAATTATTGACTTCGGCTGACATAGGCATCATGCCTTTTGAAGACCAGGACTGGTAAATCTTTTGGTCCTCGTGCCCCAACATCTGGACTTGCGACCGCTGATGTAATATCAGGTGAGAATTTTGAACTCGTCTTCCGCAATCTGAATGCCATGCGCTAATGACTGGAATTAGATTCGGAAGAGGCAGTCGAAGCTCCATCATTACCTGACGACGTGATCGAGGATCTCTTCAGAATGGAGGCACAAAAACCCAAGGATCCTCAACGTACGTGCTCTTCGCTTTTCTCATTGACTCGCCCTGTAATAACCAAAATTGCATTGCAGAAATACGTCTTCTTCTCGACACCCTCGAGCTCTCGAAACACGCTCAAACGTTCATCGACCAGGAAATCGACTTCCCTCTCCTTCTTACGTTATCCGATTCAGACCTTAAAGAACTCGGAGTGAACACGTTTGGATCGCGCAAAAAAATCGTGAACGCTGTTAAGGAGTGCAAGGCTAGTCGACCCTACCGGGCGATGGTTGGAGAAGAAAGAGGAAGGAGGGGAAGCACCAGCGGAGGGAATGGAGGGAGAGGCGGCGCGGGGGCCGCCGCGTATGTCGGGCATCAGCAGCAACCATCGCATCAACAGCATCAGCATCAGTCGAGCCAGCATCAGCAGCAACAACAGCATTTTGTGACGCATCAGCACGGAGGGTCTCAGTTGGGGCTGGGTGGGTAGTTTGAATCTTTTTGTCGTGTCGTGAATGTTTTTTGGATCAATGATAATTTAATGGGTGGGTTGGGAGAAAACGTCTTTTATCAAAGACAAAAAATCTGCAAAGTTGCGCTGTTGTGATAGGAGATGGGATTGCAATAAAATGCACCCCTCACACCGGTCCAAAGGAATTTACGAACCAAGCTCAACAAAATTTCCCTTTTCATATTCCACATTAGGGAGTTACGCATATCCCAGCAGCTCCGGGCTCAACCCAAGAGCGGGCGCCTTCCACTACAACCCGTCTTCCCAGTCCAATGTTCAGATGCCCAGAACGCCAGATCCGGCCTCACCCTCACCCTCGCCCTCACCCTCACCCGACGACCCACACACCCCATCCCCCAACGGTGCCCATCTCAACGGTGGTCTGATCAGCATGGGGAGAGGAAGCGAGGTGGGGCTTCTCTCCCTTTCCCCTCAGCGCGACCCTGCGGTCAGCCCCAAAACTTCCCTGAAAAGCTCTCTCCTGTCGTCTACCTCCACAGGCGTGACCATGCCCTCCATGTCGGCGGGTCTCGGCATTGGGGCGGGCGCACCCACAATGTCAACCCAACGCGAACCTCCCGCGAGTGAACAGAGCAGGCCCACGCAAGCTGGCAATAGTAGCCAGCACAGTCATTCGCATTACGCATCCCGAGGGCAGCAACACCACGGGAAGTCTCGGTGGGGTGCTGGTTAGACTTATGGTGTGAGGTGTGGGACTTTTCATGGTTGCTACTTCCGATTAGATAGAGTTTTGGGGGTCGATTGCTTTTTCTTTAGATGTGATGCAGATGGCATGCCTTCTATTCTGGGGATACCTTGGGATACCTGGATACCTTGTTTTTGGAAAATTCTGATAAAATGTCCGAGTTGTTTTTTAATAACTTGTCAACTTCAAAGCGGCCCAAAAATTGGATATGCATCGCCAATGAACCATGTAATAACATTCGGCCTCTATTCATGACAGCCAACAAGTGAAAACCAGCAGGCTGTCCGATATTGGATACCCGGGCCGAAAATTGCTGCATCCCAGTCAACTCATGATGATGCTAGTGCAGATTTTGGAGTTGTTTATCAAGATCGCATAAGCCCAACCCGCGGAACGAGCTCAGTAAATGCACTGGTTCCCACCGGATGTTCATCACACACCCTTCATCATTCTCATCCTACGCATCGCAAATTTCGATGACATCTCGGTCCTCACACCAAGTAAAATGGACTTGCGAAGACACAAGTTCGTCTTCCGAAGATCCCTCCGAATTGAGAGACTTTTATCCTCCCGCAAGCAATAGCCGGAACGGAAATGGTACTACCGGCGGCGTTTCGGGGCCAGCAGCTTCGTCCAACATGCAGTTTTCGTCATCGTTTGGGAGCCCCGACTCGCTGAAGAGGACTCTCAATAATTCATCGGTCCGGTATGTTGGCGTTCGTGTTTTACATAGGTTCCGACGGTGAGGGGGATACTTTAGATTGGGGCCACGTCTCCTTTTCCGAACTTTCGTGTTTTCTTATTGTGACCCACCTTCTCGGTTTCAATCCATTTCTACCCGTCCTCTCGTCATGTACAAAGCACCTGCGCTCCAACGCCAGATAACATTCGTGAGTCCGCAGTTTCCCTTCATTTTTTCCGCGACTGGCACTTCAACTGAATACTGCCGGTTTCTGCGGTACCCCACACAGTCTCATTAGCCGTGACTTCAAGAACATCCGGCTCACATTCGGCCTCAGGACAGAAAATTGCGCGCAGCTGGCGCCGGTATTTTGACCCTCGTGCGTCCGTCAAGGTTAAGTGAAGTTCGATTCGGTGTACGCACAAGAGGACCCATCTGATACCTGTGGATTTCTTCCAGGTTCGCTTGGCTTTGCTGATATTTTTGATCTGTCTTCTCTTCATGGGCGTATCAGCTGCCATTATCGTGGTACTCGGCAACACCGCCTTGCGCGAAATCACAGGCAATACTCTGATGCAGCTTGCGCTGACCACCGCCAACGCCGTAGATGAGGTCTGTTTCTTTATCCCGAGAAGTGGTTCCTTTCTTCTCATCCCTGAAAATCGCCTTTCCACTGCAGATGGTATACGCACGATATCGAGACATGAAAATCATATCCTCATTACCTTTCATCCAAGACCCGACTACGCCCGCTGAGGAATCTCAAGCGCTGCTCGATGAGCTTCAAGCAACGTGGAATTTGTATACATGGATCGGAATTGCCGGACAAGACGGCCTTGTAAAGGTACCGAAAGCCTGTCTCCACCTTGAATGACTTGTAATTGGAAGGATCGCTTTGGGGAGAAGTTATGACCAAAACTTCACTTACGCTGCAGTCAGCAACCGACGGAGTACTCACAATTTGCAATGGTGTCCGAGGGTCGTGCTCGGTGGCCGCACGTCCTTGGTGGATTGCGTGCCAAACGGCTCCTTTCTATCTTGGCGACGTGCACGGAGCGCTCCTCCTCCAGTCCGCGCTCAACTTAACGGAACCCTTGAGACTTTTGGACGTTGCTGTGCCGTTACTTCTGCCAAACGGAACGAGATCTGGGGTTTTGGGCTCACATTTGAACGCAACAGTGACACGGGCCATCGAGAAGACAGTTCTGGAGGAGTATGTGTCGGAATCTCCGGCCGAACTGTTTATGGTTGGAAGGTATGAAAGCGCGAATTCGATATTTCTTTTTTGCAACGATGACTTCAATATTTTGAACAGTACAGGTCTGGTCCAGGCCCCGGTTGGCAGTTTGGAAAATGACACCACATGGTAAGACATCGGCTATTGGCAAAACAAAGAGGTAGTGCGTCACAATTGCCCACCCGAATCAAGGCTGCCCAGTAAAAATGACACGAGTTCGTCAATGTTCTTGGCCCAAACTACTCGCTCCGGTTCCGTAGAAGAAAGATGGCCCAACGGGATACGCTACGTCACTGGCTTTGCGAAATGTTATGGCACGGACGGCATTTCGCTGAATTGGACGATCCTCGTCCGCACTCCAGTTTCAGAAGCCTACGCAGCAGCCAATCACATGCTCTTCGTTATGGGCATGGCGGATCTCGGCATCGGCATCATAGTCATCATTGGATCCTATGTGATTGCACACATTGCAACAGCACCTTTAGTCTCTATTGCCCTGGCGGCTGACGCAATACGGAAAAGGTCCATCATGCCCCGAATACCCGTCATCCGCGGGTTGGACGAAATTGCGGTGTTGTCTAGTTCCTTGAACTCGCTTGTGAGCTCGCTGATCGAGAAAGAGATCAATTTAAAAGGCATGAATCAGAATTTGATGGACAAAGTAGAGCTGCTGCAAAAGTTGGAAGCCGGGTTGAGGGCCAGCGAGGAGACATTTAGGCAGCTTTCGCAGAATTTGGAGGAGGTATTTTGGATGTAGGTATTTCGCGGCGTGGGATCTTTGTATTCAATAATAATCAACGACGTTTCCCGAAACTTCACATCAATCCAACAGCCTCGAAAACAATGAAGATGGAGAAGAATGCTATACTCATATCTCTTCCACATATGAGCGCACCATGGGATATCCACGATCAACCCTTTGCCGAAATCCCACTGCGTGGATTGAAACCATCGTTGAGGAAGACCGCAGCGAAGTTGCGGCTCTATTCACCCGTCGCCGAAAAGCACCCATTGATACTATCTTTCGTGTTCTTCCTGGTCCGTTGTCACCTGCTCAAGACACGCGTTTTATCTGGTTGCGCAGCATGCCCGTGTGCACCGAAGACAGCACCCCTTCCTCAAATAAAAAATCAAACAGAGTCATCGGCGTATTTCAAGACGTAACGAGACAGCGGCGGGCGGAGATGGAAAGTCAGCATAAATCCACCTGGGTGAGGCAGGTTGGGCATGAGATTAGAAATCCGCTTGCGGCGACATGGACAATGGTGAATCTATTGTTGGAAATGGACATATCGCCTGAAATAAGGGACATGTTGGAGACAATCAGAACATCGAACGATACGTTGTTGAGCTTGATTAACAGTATTCTCGGTAAGCTCTTCTTTACCATGAGGAATCCGCTCGTCGGTTGGAGCGGAGTTTCGAAGTTTAATCCCATATCTTTTGGTGAACAACCACCAACAGACCTTTCAAAACTGGAAGCTGGCGAAATGAATCTCGAATCCATTCCTTTTGACCTCCGCGCTCAAATAGAAGATTCCCTTGACCTCATGGCCCCTCAAGCGCACAAAAAAAGATTGAGGGTTGGAGGGCTGGTGGAGGAAGACGTACCGAGATTGCTGAAAGGGGATGCTTTGAGATTGAGACAAATCGTCATAAATCTGTTTACGAACAGCGTCAAGTGAGTTGAATGGTGCCGCCAGCGGCGAGAGCCAAAGGAGTCGGCATATCAGCCGATCTTGATTGTCTCAATTACACCCCTAAATCTACCAGGTTCACCAAGACAGGCTCAGTTGTTGTCCATGTTCAACTAGATGACTCAGCGTCCCCGGCCCCCGCCGAGACGTCAGAAGGCGAAGAAAGGGTTTCCCTCAAATTTATGGTCGTAGACACAGGGATTGGAATAGCGGCCGACAACATACCCAAACTATTTCGAGAATTTGCTCAGGCCGAGTCAAATACCAGTCGGATGTATGGTGGGTGATAGCTCACCTTGTCCACCCTTCATTCATTGGTAAAATCGAACAAGCAATTAATTCTCTTTCCTTATGGTTAAACTCATACTCTAGGAGGAACCGGACTAGGTGACCTGTCTCCATTTACATTTTATTCCATCGATTTTAGTGATTGATGAACTTACGCTCATTATAATCCTCACAAATTAGGTTTATCAATAGTGCGCCGCCTGGTCCACATGATGCACGGCGAAGTGGGAATAACTAGTGTCCCTAACAAAGGCTCCACATTCTGGTTCACAGCCACCTTTTCCCTCCCCAACATTGATGATCTTGAACGAGGGTCCCTCTCGGAGCTCGTTGCCCCACCATCTCTATCACTAAGCTCATCGTGGATCATCATTCTCTCAGAATGGGACGGGATGCGCAACATCGTAGCAAATGCGTTGAAAAGCATTGGCGGGACTGTGACACAGAGCGCGGACATTATAGGGAAGGTGGAAGAGCTGAAGATCAAATCCGAGCATCCCGCGGCGGTACCGGATTTGATTGTTTTGGACGTCTGGGACGAAAAATACGCGAGCTTAATTCCTGACTTGGCGGAGTTTGTACCCTTGGTAATTGTGGCTCCGAGGGAGAAGAGAGACACGTTGAAAGAGCTCTTTGTTCCGGGAAAAGTAACCATGGTACCGGATCCAGTGAAAATGCGGCGGATTCAGGAGGACGCCGTTGCACTGGTGAGGGTCACAAAGGAGGGAGTTCCAGCTGCTGGACATTATGCACCACCGATGTCCTTGGCTAGGGCGAAAAAGGAAGTGCCAATGAATATGCAGAAGGACGAGCCGGTGTTCAAAGTTATGTTGGTAGAAGGTCAGAACCCCGGTGATGTAGTTTGCAATGTTCTCTTCACCGCCTCGCCTACTTATCGAATGACTTTCAGATAATCCCATCAACCAAAAGGCTGTATCGAAGCTCCTTCAAAACATTCTTGGGAGCCCACCCATTGTAGCGAACGATGGTCAAATGTGTTTGGACCTTCTGGAAGAAACGTACAAGGATCCCGCTGTTGGATTGCCGGATTTAATATTTATGGATGTTTGCATGCCTGTCATGGATGGGTGAGAAAATATGTTTTTCTGAGGATCTCGTGAACGTATTGATTGACTTGCATTTCTTAGACTGACAGCCACTCGTCGAATACTGGAACGGTGGGTTGCGAGGTTGTTTTCCGTTCTGTCGCACCTGTTTTTCCTAAAGTAAGGGTCGACCATCAAACGCAGATTCTCCGAAAAAGAACGACCCATCATTATAACCATGACAGCGAATGCGGTATGCTAGTGCATAATTTGTTTTTGGCAGCGGGGCCCCTGGACGCCGGTTTCTGACCATTGTTGCAGCTACACGAGGATTATCTCCAATGCATGCAAGCAGGAGCAGATGGTTACCTTCTGAAACCTGCTTCTAAGCAGGTATTGCGGTGAGTTTGCTCAAATGTCTATTGTATCTCAACATCTCCTATCATCCACTCCTCACGCATTTCGTCAAACACAAAAGTCAAACGATGGAAGATTGGCGGGAAGTGACCAAAGTGCGACGGCAAGGGGGACATGTATCGGGATCATTGAGATCTTGTTCGTTTTGCAGCGAAGCCAGTGGAGATTGATGAAAAGGATGAACCAGGGACTGTGGGGTGTGGGCTTAGGGTGAAGTGGAGCCCATATGTAAATTGTACATATATCTATGACGGGGAGGAAAAATAGTACAGTTATTAACAATTCGTGAGTACAGTTATTAACAATTCGTGCCACCGTCAAGTACTCGAAAAAATGGACTTTCGGCATTTGCAATGAGTTTCGCGAAGGTGTACCATTGAAACTTTCTTGCGCCATTGTCGTACTCCAATACTTCTGGTACCTCATTTTTTGACTATGACAACGTTTCCTCAATTTGAGGAACAGGATTTCAATCCAAGCAGGCTGGCCGCCCGCACATTTGGATGCCTTGGCGCCAGTGATTGGGCAAGAAGTCGACACGATTGGAACGTAAGGACATCATTTTTACCATAAAGTGCTTTCTTGGCCTTTTAGGTATCAGTTTCTGTAGTATCCAGGCTTTGTCTGTTATCGCTGCTCGTTCTTCACTACGTCCTCAAGAGACACTCGGTCTATCTCATCCTCATTTGGAACAGTCATATAGAGAACAAACAATGCGTGTGTGGTCATGCAGAAAGAAATGTGGCTATGCGGACGATTCGATCGGTAATTTTGGCCAACATCCCGTCATATCGCCTCCGTTTGCGAAATTCAGTAACTGCAAGGCAAATCTTCAAGGCGAAACACTGTATTGAAGTCCGTGGAGTCTCGAACATCACTCATATGGGTTCAAATCCAATCACTTCAATAGCGGGGATCTTTTTCGTGTCGCTCCAATGCAGCTAAAAAGAAGTATGGTTGAGGCAAGCCACGCACAGACTGCGAGCTCAATTGATGAATGCAATACCTTAATCCATATCTTGACTCTTTCAAAGACGGCACTTTCCTGATGCCAAGCGGAGTCTCAGCTTCGTACCAGTAAACATACAAGATAAATCGTTACCTCAAGGGCCATAATCTTGCTGGCCACTTCGGGCACCACTCCAGGAGAATGCAAAGTACCCGAGTAATCCACAATATCAATAAAGCACACCTCTCCCATATCCGAGCTTGGTACAAATTTGGGGCCACCTGTGATTGGATCTCCCATCTCAGCCTTTAAGAGAATTCCTATCAAGGTGCAGAAAATGGGATTGTGTCGATTGAGAGATCGCGCCAGGCTGTCTATTTCCTGGACGGTGGCCTGCTTTGTAATTTTGGACAGGTCTGGAGGTGTTCCTACTAAGAATGGAGAGGCAAGCCGATAGTGCATGGCAATGTCCCATGTACCTGGCATATCCTGGGCGTTCTCTACATCTTGCTTCTGAAGGTCGGCATAATCTCTAATCCACTAGATCGTCTTATGTCAATATCGGTGAACAAATTATGTTTACGCTCAGCTTACCTGTGCCTTGGGACAACATGGATCGACTTCCACATACGAGCGGAATCCAAGGGCTAAGTTAATTTTTTTGCTGTGATGTGATAATGTGGGATTCTGGGTGCGTCCAATCAGCACGTGCCGTCGAATTCACTTCCAGTAACTGGTGAACTACCGTAATGAGCAAAACTGTTTTGAACGGAATCCAACTCTCGGCAGCTCGCGCATGTTCGTCCCATCTGCCACCATATTCCTTCTTTAGACGTAAAATCTTAAGGGGAAACCATCTTACTCACAGATTAAGATCAATCTCGGTGGTGTCATCCATCACCCTGACACTTCGGAAAAGGAGGGCAGAATCTTGATTGAAACTTCTCTTCCGCTTCACCTCGGCTGAGCGGACCTGATTTGCCAAAGATAAATAAATATTTTTTCCCAGGTCAAAGGGCGAGTGCACAGAATGCGTCATGTTGAATCAAACCTTGACAACGCAAACCATCACTTTGGTTTCGGCGAAGGGATTTTCGCCCATTTCCATAAAATCAGCAAGTAATGTGGTGTTGACATCCCCATCATCTCCCGCACCCAAAGGTATTTTGAAGGCTTGCTCATTAAGCGTGCGGGAATCATCTCCCGCGACTTTAATCATATGCGCAAGGGGGTCGCGATCGGATATGTTGAATTCCACTGAGGACGTGGAGGTATGTAGTGCAAACGGGTTTCTGTTCGGCAGCTCCGAAGTCGTCTTCCGAACCTCCGAAGCCGAGACTGTCAGTGTGGAGAGTTGTGAGCACATTGGTCAGGACATTGTATGCAACTCCCCGCAAAAGACACCTTCAACGATGTCATTCAACTGTCCATTGCGAAGTACAATTGAGTTACGGACAACAAAATCACACAAAGGCGTGCGCTCGGACATACCAGGACATCCTTGTATTCATTTGCTTGCTCGGATGACGTGGACCAGCATTTCACTAAAATCATCCCAGTCTACCATTCCATTTTTGTGAGTATATAGGCCGAGGAGTTTTCACCCCCACAGTATTTGCTTACGTCGTCTTTGACCCAGAATGTTTGATGAAACCGATCAGAGTTATCTGCAGAAATAAAGATTGGTTGGCCGGCGTGACCGGCATAGACAGATCTCCTCAAAGATCACCAAACCCACCCTTCTTGTCTCGAAATCTTTTCGTGCCCGTGGAATAAACAATGCGCCCTACATATCAACCCTTTCAGCGCAGGGACTGGATCGCTGAGAATTGTCGAAAAGATCCGTACCAATGATCATCTAACCGTAGGAAGATGTTAATGTCGGTTGTCGACCCCGTCTGAAATTGAGTCAAAGCTTCCTACCCACCACATTTTTAGCCCCTGGAATTAACTCCCGTATCTTCACCATTTTCTGTGCCCTCAACCACCTGTTTTGATAACCACCTGTCGTGCCAGCCCCGTCGTCCCCGCCAGCGAATGAATACCGAGAAGCTTCAGCGTCCATTATGGCCTGTGCCATTGCATTGTTCTGTTCATCTTCATTAAACTCATCGGTTGCAAAATGTAGTTCAGACTTTGGCCGAGAAGAAAGCTCAGTCTGCAGGGTGTTATCCAAAGCCAGGAGCCTCAAGTCTTCTTTTTCGTCTTCTGCTGCGAAATCACTTGAATCCGTGGAGCTGACGAGTTCCAGTTTTACAATTTTTTTACTAGGAGTCGAGGCCGGTGTGAGAGGTCCAACTCTACGGCGGCGGGGGGTTCTAGGCAGGTCGTCCCATTGATTGAATTGCTCATTGGAGGGCAAGCCAATATCTTTGTCCGGGGTAGGAGGAAGAAACAAAAGAGGCCCAACAACCTGCGAGCTCGCACGAGCCGTATCAACGTGGCGGCGTTTCCCGCGGCTTGGAGTACGAAAAGAGCTGTCGTCCATGAAAAAACAATTGCAATTGCGAATTACCCCAAAGGTATGGGAGTGGGAAAGGGGAAACGCGCGGCTGACGCAATCTTCCCGTTCACCCAAAAAGGGTCAAATGGGCAAATTGAAGAGGCGAGCTTCTCGGACTCCCCCCTTCCTGCTTTCATGATCTCCAACTTCGTCAATCCACACCAATCCGATAATGCCAGGTTCAGACCCCTCTCCGAGGCCTCTTTTTAAGGTAGAAACTGCTAGAATTGACTGACGCCGTGACCCTCCTCTCAAACTTCCTGTGTTTAGGGTCTGTCGAGACTCGGGTCAAGGGCAACGCAACCCAAAATTTCGCAGAATGGGATGCCCGAGAACTCTGCGAAAGCGGCTGGGGTGCACAATACAACTGGAGGAGCTGGTAAATCATCTGAACCATTGGCGAGGACTCCAGCGGAGCAGGTCGCTCTATTTGGCGGGAAACAACGGGTGGGTTCATTGCCCTTGCACTTGTCTGTCACTGCGGCTGAACGCGAAGGTACTTCTCAAAGCAATCAGTAGCTGTGTGTTCATCTGATGGAACGGCATGCACAGATTCCGCAGTTTCAAAAAACGCGGCCGGAATATCATCCACAATAGATCACCCTTCAGCCCCGGTTATAAACGATTTTGACGATGACGCTGATCTCTTACAATTCGAGTTGGACGAAGAAACTCTGAGATTACTGGATGGAGAGACTACGGGGACAACGCGAGAGGTGATGAACTTAGTGGATCAAAACTCTTCTTACAATCTCTAAACACTGTCATAGGTCCAGGAGCACCAACCTGACGGTGAAGTACCCGAGTCCGGCGTTCTGATAGATACACCCGGTACCCCGCAGCCACCAAATGAATTGTCGTCACAAAGGAAGCGTTTGAGCCGGCGTGACCCGACAATGTTTCTAGCACAACTGCAAAGGACAGAGCTAAATCCAATTCCCAGTCCCCCGATCGACGACAACAACGCAGTAGGTGTTGCAAGAAACGAAGAGCAACCAAAAAAGGCGGCATTCGAGAAACTCGCCACTTTCCGGGTTCGAAGGTCTGATGCGACGTCAAAGAGTCCCGCTTCTGCATTTTCTACCACAGCAACAACAGACGGCTCTTCGGCACATGAGCCTCGTACCGTGCAGGACCCGCTTCAGGTCTCTAAACAGAGGAACGCACCCGCTTCTAGATTCACCACCACGTCAAAGTACCCAGCCCAATCTCCAGTGCACGCGAGTTCGACGTCGTCACAACAACCATTCAACCCTGCCCGCCACTACCATAATTCCACTCCGGCCGGTTGCCAAACACCCGGACCCTCTCATAACATCCGGGAAATGCGAATTGCTGGGTATACCGGCCGCGATCCAGGTGGCGCGAGGGGATCCCAGGTTGACAACGGCAAGGAGATATCAGACCATGTCTCAAATCTTCCGTCCCACGTTACATATGGACCATCGACACCTACGTCCAGACATGAGCAATACCCGAGTCCTGTAGCCGAACATGATACTATTGGGAGACCAGGACGATCTTGTCGCGTGTCCAGCAGAACAGATGGGCAGTTGGGCCAAAGGTCCAATGCTTCCTCCTTAGGGAGTTCTTCCGACTGTGGCGGTCCGCTTGTACGTCCTCATCAACGACCAAGGACGCCTACCACGCCAATTCGCACTCCGAGCCGCAGCGTAACGCCCAGTCGACCCAGTAGACCTGCGAGCGGGCGAAAGCTTCCGGGACCGGCTGGAAAGCTCCCAAATCTGGTGAGTGCCAAGCATGGATGTATCGTTGGCTTCGAATTTCTCTTACGGTAGCTGCCACAGACGTCAGAAGAGCGTGATCTCATTTTCAGGTCTCGCAATGCGGCTTCAATTCTTAACAACAAGACAGAATTGGAGAGTGACCGTCTGGGTTGCGCTGCCGGGGACACGGTGTCACTCGCACACGCCCATGAGTACCTTCAGAATTCTCAACCGTTGTCACAGGGAGACGAAGATTTTTGCAGCGTAGCATGGACCAATGCACTATGTTGCATCAGTGGCTACGATGGTAGGCGAACTCGAAAGGAAGTCTCGCTTGCAACAGATGAGTTGGCTAAAGCTTGTCACGGCAGCATCCGTCGAAGGGGTGGCATCTGTTGTTGATATTCCACCTTCTGACAAGGTTCCCCGGTTGGTGGTCCTGCTGAAAGAAATCAAACAAACTGACGTTGATGCCGGTGCTACATTCAAAGACCCGACAGGTGCGCAGGTCGTTGAAGATGGAGTCCACAATATTCCATTCTGACAATTCTTTGAAGGGGAGATTCACGGCACAATTCACAAGAAAGTACTGGATGAATATGGAGAACATCTGTGTCCCGGAGCGGTCTTGGAGCTGATAAAGGTAGCGATTACGGGTTGTGCTGTCACCGTCATACAGCGGCCAACTGTTTTCCGATCAACAGATGTCAGTTTTTCGACCAACACAGCGAGCTCAGTATTTGAACATTACACCCGCCAACGTTAAAAACTTATTTACAGTGTCCGGAGATCCCATTGGTTTTGGAAAAGGTGGGACGGTACTCTCGCTGGGTATGGGCACAAGAAATGGACCAAGCGTGGATAGTGGACGTGAGGCATGTTTGAGTGGCGGGCAGGAAGTATGGGAGGAATTTGATGAAGACATTCCCTTAGTGGCGAACCCTCGGAAAAGGCGGATAGGTAATATTTCTGGAGGGGATGAGAGGGGTACAGAAGGGGATCCGGCCCCGAAGAAGGGGCGACAATCCCCATGCATAAGTAAGGACGACAGGGTATCAGCAGCTGCTATGCCGCAAATGGCCGGTATGTATTTCATCGTTCAAACGCACTTTCCCTTAAACTTCGAAAAGCGGCATCTAAAGGATCAATTGTCTTGAATGTGTAGCTCCCTCACTCAGTGGAGGATCTTCTATGGCGGGTATGGCGGGCGGAACGATGATGGGAACGGGTACATCGGATGAATATGGAGATGAATTTGATGCCTTGATGGATGATCTAGATACATCAATATTTGATGGAAGTATTGATTGAACGAACCACTTGCAGACAAGCAGAGCCGCCTGATTTTCAACCCAAAATTTTGAACCGCACGCATCTGTTCCCTCAGAAATTAATGTCATGCATCAAATTTGAAGGCCCTCTTCTCCTCCTAACCTCCGCCATCCTCAATGTTCCATAATTCGTCCAACTCCTCAAGTTCTGCAGTTTCTATGTAAGGTTGTTGTAACCAAGCAGAAAGATGTAACATTGCCTGCCGACGATCAGCAATTGCGGGTACTGCCATCCTGATTTTCCGTTTCAGGGCCAGGTCCGTGGTATGCATATCAACCGCATTCTTGACTTTGATCACTGCCCCAAACAGTGATTAGCAAAACGCGGAGGACAGCCATCTCTTGCATACCATTAGCATGTCTATGTGTTTACCAAGCACAAGTTACTAACCTAGAGTTTCAAGAGTGCATGTTTGGCGAACGGGAGTTTCATACGCCAGGACTTCTCCGCAATGGTTGGCGATTTCGTCCAACCGCCAGGATAACTGCAACCATATTCCCTGCATTTTCACCAGTAACCCTTTCTAAGACCAATGATGTTGAGAGCGTGCGCAAAAACATTTAGCATACTAACGTCAATAATATCGCAGCGTTACCAGCTTCTGAACGATCGCGTCCAACTCTGCCAGGTAGCCTGCACTTTCCTCCTCCGCTGCTATCAAGGGGGGATTTGAAGCTGCCACTTGAGCTACACTAGAATTCCACGTTGGAATCTGCGGTGGATATCTGGGTATATTGCAAAGTTAATTTGTCCACTCTTTGTAATGGCAGATAGGTACGACATTGGGGACGAGGGATACCGACAGTTTTTGCAAGTTGTGGTTAACGAAGGCGTTTGCTATTCTGCTCCCGTCGTTTGTGAGATCCTGCCATCGTTCTCTATGTTTTTTCAGGTCGGAAAAGGCTATTCGGAGTGTTCTTTGGAGGGACGAAATCGCATGCGTGTGGGACATGGAGGAGGACATTCTTCTCGGCGCGGGCGATGCTTGGAGTGATGGTGATGCTTGGAGTGATGGTGATGCTTGGAGTGATGATGATGCTTGGAGTGCGCGCCAGCTGCCGCACCGTCGATCGTATTTTTCAATTGCCCTTCCCTCACCCCACGCTCATTTGCGAAAGAGGCTAATAGGACTTTCATAATCAAGGAAGACTCACTCACCCGCTAGCTAGCTTTCGTCGCAATGTCGGTTACAGAGACGACAGTTACGGTTCCGGGACTACCCGTCGATGTCCATATTCTCACCCTCGCTGGGTCCTCCCTCCATGTGACCCTTTCATCATATGGAGCGACGGTGACCCATCTCATTGTGCGTGACGCTCACGGAGCAAAGAAGGATATCATTGCCGGGTTTGATACACCGGAAGAGTACATTAGATATGGAGAGGATCCCGACGCGAACCCGTACTTCGGTTGTGTGGTTGGTCGAGTCTGTAACCGGTACGCTCTCTGGTACTGTATGAGCTCAAAATGCTGCGTTAGTAACGTCTGATATTGGAAAAGCATCACACATGGCCATTTTTCGCTCAATGGGAGATCTTACGATCTTGCCATCAACAACGGCCCAAATCATCTGGTATATTGGAGATCTTGTATGCCATCAGACAATGGTGCATCAGCTTCTGATACTCGCGGCTTTGGATTATAGCACGGGGGAAAACGGGGTTTTGACAAACGCTTTTGGACCCCTGCGATCCTTCGGCAAAATCCGCCCACGGTTCGCTTCACCTATAAGTCGCGCGATGGTGAAGAAAACTACCCGGGCACATTGGACGTTTCAGTGACGTACACCTTGACAAATGGCGAACTCCACATTGAATACTCCGCATCTCTCGACGAGTCCAACAGTCCCGACCTGCAAACAATCGTCAACCTCACCTCTCACCCGTATTTCAACCTGTCCGGTTTCAACCTCCCCACCGTCAAAACGCACACGGTTTACATGCCACGAAACAAAGGCGTGCTGGAACTAACAGAAAACCAAGTTCCAACCGGACGCATCTTGAAAGTTGCAGATCACCCGGAACTGGATTTCACGTCAGCTCCAAAACCCCTTGGCGAGGATTTGGACAGATTTCCTGCGTTCCGAGGGTACGATCACTTCTTTCTTTTACGTGACCCGACACCTCCACCGCCCGCTCCGTCCAGCACCGTGAAGCCTCATGTGGCGGATGGAACTGCCGTCTCTGAAACCCCAGACCCGTTGTCAGTCGTCGCGGCCCGGGCGACCTGTAAAGAGTCTGGAATTACATTGGAAATTAGAACGGATGCCATCGGATTCCAAATGTATACTGCCAATTGGTTGAACGTATCAGGGCATATCAAGGGCGTCAAGTCAACACAGAGACCCCACGGCGAGCGGGCTAGGGGAGAGGTGTCGTACCGTCCGCACAGCGCGGTGTGCTTTGAGCCATCGGCGCCTGTGGATGCTATCAACCATCCCGCATGGAGGGATACGGTCGTTATCGGGAAGGGGCAGACTTGGCAGCAGACCTCCGTGTGGAGATTCGTGATTGAAAGCCCGAGCGCATAACTGATAGTTGCGGCAATCCGCTGTCTGGTGGATCATAGTTGTCGCGGAAGCGGCGGCATAGTGCTGATTCCATTGAGCAGAGTGGAGTGAAGCGTCGTGGATAGAAATCAATTTTTTTGGTCTTTCCTGTCGCACAAATACACCATCAAGAAGTCTAGCAGTAAATACTTTCCGTGCGATCGCAGTTCGGTGCACCCCTGTTGACATTATTCACGTAGCGTCGTAGTACACGCGGGTTCATGAGAGGATATTGTCTTCTGGTGCGCCTCGAGTATCGAGCCTGCAACTCTGTGGGATTAGGAAATCAAGCGCGAAACGACAAGTCATAGACCAACTATGCTAATGTCATAGGGTTATTCGAGAACACTGGACTAGCGTTTGTTGTACATTCCAGAAGTCCCTTTTTTTGTGCTGGAGAGCCGTCTAAACTTTCATCCATTCCCGCTCCTTTGTGCGTCATATGGGCTGTCGCGATCCGCGGTGGGACGCCCCGTTCGGTGCCATTGAAGCATACTAAACTCAGCTCATCTGAGAAACCTATGATCAATAAAACCACATAAAAGTTGGCTTTCTCGGGGTCAGGTTCCGTAGCAAACACGAAGATTCTCGAAGATTTTCGCAAAAATCTATTCCTTTATGTATGGGTGTGCGGGAAGAGAACCGGCCATAATCGCACTGCTCGCATTATCGGTTCCAAACCATTGCACATACCAACACATATCAACAAGTAGTAAAAAAAAAATTACAGAGTGGTTTCCATCATGTCCATATACCCTCCAAATTGAGATGAAATGATCGATACGGGAGGTCCGGAAGCGGATGGTAAAAGCCTGGCACAACCGGATTCGTAAGGAAAATGGCACCCAACAAAAGCCCTAAACAAAGCTCACCAGGTCCAGGCTTCCCCACTCCAGCGTCCCTCCCGAACCGCGGACACCCACTCCGAAACACCACGCTCCCGTCCCCGACTCCATTTCGTCTCGCCAACGTTCCTTCAGATGCGGCAGCTACGTTGTACCGGCCTGGACCTGGGTTGGCGCGAGGTGGCGCCCCTGAGCCTGGGACCGAGACCTGCGCGGCGAGAGGAGTTGTCGGGCGGGGTGGTGGAGGTGCTATGGAGACTATGCGGGGACGGTGGTGGCTGGGGAAGGGGTTAGGAACGGTTTGATAAGGGGAAAATGAGAGGGAAGACCTACCTGATGCGTTGATGTGGGGGGTTGAGGAGGTCGTAACATCCTGGGCCAGGGGTGGATGACTGCCATCTAATTTCAATTTGAATTCACGTGTGACTTGAGCTTAATACCGTTGGGGGCGTTTTTCATATCACGGCATACGCGTGAAAAACTCACTTTGCGATGACCGCGGGGCGTACTGTCGCCTTGAAGGCTGCAACAGCGCCCGCAGTTTGCTTTACCAAAGTATCTTCCACGATGTTGTATGCACCTGTTAAGAAACCCGGCAAAATTGAAACAAGGTCAAACCAAACGGCATCATCCACTTGACACCTCCCCCAAACCCATCTGTAACCCACTCACCAACTGGCGGCACATCTACAATTTTCCATCCCCTCGGCGTCCGACTTTTAAACGAACTCGCTGCTCCACCCTTCACCTCCTGCCTTCTCCGTCTCCCTTCCAGTGTAACGTCAGCAGGACCGGGAGCACTCCCGCGATTGGCAGGCACAACCGCGGCGAGCGGTACCCGAAACGCCGGAGAAGGCGCCTCAGTTACAGACCGAGAATAAGTCGGTGTTCGCGGGGTGTAAGACGCTGGATGCACGGGCAGGGTTGTGTCGAGGTCTGTTGGGGGTTTAGTGAAGCGACGCGTCTTTATGGTGCGGGAGAGAGGGGGAAGGAGTGGGAATCGTCATCTTTTCCGCACACCATACAGCATACTCTGAAAACATATGGAGATTTGTTTTGGGGATTACCTTTGACGCAAATCCAACACCGTATCCCTTCTTCGACACACCCGTCCCCGTCAACACTTCGTCTTCGGTTTTCGCCCTGTAATAGCCGGGACCAGGTAACTCGTCCTGAACAGTTTTTTGCAGTCAATACCAGGTTTTTGAAGCAACGTGGCATAAGTTCACCTCATCCGCAAAAGCACACTAACGCTTACCATGCGTGTATCAAACCGCGCGGAGGTCGATCCAAACCCTTTTGCTTCCTCATCGTCAAAGTGAAAGGTTTGGAATCTAGTTGGAATGGAGGGGGGATGCATGAAGAGTTTTAGGTGGCGGTGGGAATGTGGTGCTGCAGGAAATAGAACTCAAAAACGTCAGGAGTCGCAAATAGACTTGAAAGGGCAAAAAAAGGGCGGAAATGCTGGCTCTACCATCTTTATGCCTCCGCGGACGCGCATTTTTTGGGGGTTCTGGGTCGCTTTGGACGCCCGGTAAGGAAGATCCTGCGTTGGTTGCCATTTACGAATGTGGTTGGGGGTAGAGACGGGACCGACGCGCGCAGTTGGACGGTCAGATTATGTAATCAGCGATTGTCCTTCAAAATCAAAGACCCCTGCGTGTGTCGTCGACTTTCCATAGGCAGATACAGTATGCGCGTCAGCACTCAAAAACGACATATAAAGCAACGTTGGGCTGTGTAGGCTAACTCTTGTTACTTGTTGACTTGTTCAGGTTCCTTTTTCGTTGCTATGCCGGCCCAACAAGTCCGGTAAAGAGCCGACACGCAAAATAGCAGGATTTAATGACCACGAAGGGTGATTTCTGCGTCAGTTGCACCAATAGGAGGCTTCCCCTACACGCATTCCAACCAAGCTCTACAGAGAAGTGGACTTGGAACGACTGAATTGATGCAAGACCTGGGTTGCAACAGGTACACAGTTTCATGTTGCCTGGCCGTTTGTAGATACATTGGATCGTCTATCATTATCACCTCCGCCATTGACCGCTTTTCCAAATACTTTATACGCTGCCCATATGGAGACAACGAAAACGGCTCCGCTCACAAACCCCTCAGCCCGCGCTTCTGAAATGCCAGTGCTGGACGAGGTTGCACCCATAACCCCGAGAGCCCCGGGCCCCCCACCCGCGACAACCGCCAATCGTCCCAGCCTCGCAACTACATCCAAAATAGAGGTCGTGTCCACGCGTGTGAATGAAAAAAGGATGCATGGAATGGCGAGAGACGCGATGGTGCGCCGGAGTGGGAGGGGAATGTCGAGATACAGGGTGTCGAAAATGTGGGCCAGAAGGTACCAAAGTCCTTGTTGGCGGTCTGTGGAAGGGTAAGTTTGAAGTTGGGGCTGGGTGGTCCGGAGTGGTGGAATCTGGGAAGAAGTTGGTTGGCCCATTTCGAAAAGTGTTTGCTTTGTTTGGCGAGCTAGAGGAGCCTTGGCACTATCTAGTCCAGAAGCGGGGGGCTCAACTTCCAAGGCTGAACGGAGAAGAGCGCGTCCTGATTGGCTGGGCTGGCTCTTCCGCCAACCACGACTTTCAAATCTGGATACCTATAGCCCGACAAATATGACATGAACAAAACAAACAACCCTTGTTTCCATTCCCATCGTTTGGCAAAGAGAAATCAATTTCTCGCCCCTTTGAGGATTCCGGTTCTGTCAACGTCCCACGGACGTGAACGGCAGCAAACCCAGCGAGTTTGTTGTTGTCCCAATCATCAGAAAAGAACATTCAAAGAGACTTCACTCACGAGTCCACTCAGAGACTCATAGTTCCATGGAGAATCCAATTTGAACATTGTACGAACTTGGCACCTTTTTGTGCTTACCAGGACAAATTCCTCCATCTCATCCCACCCACCCCGCACCGCCGTGTTGTGTTGTGGTGAGGTAATAGGGGTGGTGGAGAGGATGGACTGGACTTCGCGGAGTTTGTTGGCGTTGCCGGTTACGGAGATGAGGGGGAGGTGGGTACATTTGATTTAGGGGAACAATTGCCTTCAAGTTTCGTGTCTTTTCCGTTCGGACGGACCCGAAAGGATCTCTGGACGTCCGGACGCGCTAAGAATCGTCGAAGCAAAAGCCATCTCAGGATCTTTTCCATCTTTCCTCCATCCAACGACGTTAATTGGAAAAAAGTCGCCCGTGTGCTGGCGCTTCTGCTGCCGAACCCTTTCCTTCTCCATCATTCCGCTGACTCACGATGCTCACAGCACTATCCCAACAACCAGAGGAGACTCAACAACACCCTCCCCCAACACAGCTCCCGGCCTTACGCGAAATACTGCAAACCTGCCAAACCTTGGGAAGTGCCTCTCCTCCTGTTGGTGAAACTCTGGTCTGTTGTTTCCGAGCTTGAAAGCGGCGCTGGCATATAAATTGGCCCACCGTATCTGACCTACGCTGTACGGATTGCACAAACAGAGCCTTTCCCCGGTCCCTTTCGAAAATGCTCTTGTATGGCTGATACCTTCGGAAGTTGATCATCCTTTACGTAGTATCTACGGCTTTAAGTCCTTCTTTCTTTTGACCGGTGGCATGTCTGGCTCTGGAGAGGTGGATATCAGCAAAGTAAAGTGTTTCGTTGAGCAACGGTCAATTTCTAGTACAAATGTACATCAGTCCCAAAAAACTCAAGAAGCTGACATCTGATCTAATACCTAGTTCACCATGCAGTTGGAGCGATTCCGCTGCATAGATGTTGCAACTCGATTTGGTGATAAGCGAGGAATCATGGTGGGCCAAAATGGACGGGAGGCGGTAGCCCGAGAAACACCGTGGGAATGTCCCTTCACCGCCACCCCTCCATTGGCAACGCCGTTGCCTCGCGACGAGGCTAGGTTGGTGACCAATTTTTCCTTCATATTTTCAGAAGGGATGGCCGTAACACAACGTTATCTCAATTTCCCTAGATATGTATTGGCACTGTACGACTTGTTGCGTTTTTACCCGCGATCGTCCGTAGAGGCAGAGGATAAGGAATTACCGGCCATGTTCGCCCTGTGCACCGATGATTCAAATCCAGAGACAAGGCGCATCTCATATTTGGGAAGCGAGACTTTGAATGTGGACAGACCCAGCGCATATGTGATCTACGAGCTGAATGACGAGGGTGAGGGATGCGATGGCGTTGCATCGAGTGGAAAAATGCTGCTAAAAGACTTCGTTCCAGGCTACG
The DNA here is from genome assembly GCA_027604605.1 of Borealophlyctis nickersoniae. Classification (NCBI taxonomy): domain Eukaryota; kingdom Fungi; phylum Chytridiomycota; class Chytridiomycetes; order Rhizophlyctidales; family Borealophlyctidaceae; genus Borealophlyctis; species Borealophlyctis nickersoniae. Next base: position 52,015 of record JADGKA010000012.1, on the reverse strand, counting down.
TGCGAAAAGAGAAGGAAGGGGAGAATGACGAAGACATTAGCCAAGACGTGCCGGAGTTGGTCACTCTCTTGGATGAGTATGAGGAAGATTGTGACGGAGAAGGGCCACAGGTATATTTGTCCCATTGAACGGCTTTGGGTAGCGTTGGAGCCAGTCTCTAACTCCATGCCACTCAGCACCCTCAATGCCGAATATCTGCCACTTATGAAATGGCGCACGATAACTTGCTGAAGGTACCAAAAGAGACCGATTTCAACAGTATCGGTGCTTAATTGAACCCTGAGAGCGCAATTCATAGGTGTCAGACGCACCTACCAGCTCCATTGTCTTGGATTTCACCTGGCGAGGAGTCCGCGAGCTTCTAGACCCTCCTCCTTCTTCGGCTCATATTTTCATGGTGAGCAGCGCAAGAAAAAGACATAGTTGGATGTGCCTGCTCCCTCCTTTAGTGGCTAAAAATAAATAACTTGGCAGAAAATCCGCAACGTGTATGGGGAGGCGGATTGTGAGAATCAAATTCCAACCTCAGCAATCCGAGCCGAGTTGGAGCAGTTGTCAAAGTGGGACCGGATTCTCGCTGGCGACAATTGGCCTGACATAGCCGATGAAGAGAGGACAGCCTCGTCCCTTGCAGCAACAGTTGATGCTTTCTTGAATCGTGGGTGGCATTTGGCCGATTCCTGTCACATACGCACTGCAATTGAACACGTGTCCTGTTTCTAAAGAGATCAAACAAGAGGGGCCGACGGTCGAAATGGAAGAGCCGGTTGAGACCGCGTTTGATTTTATCGCCAGCTCTCCCCTTCCCGCCAGACCGGACATGGATTTTACGGAGCGCTTCTGGAAATTTGCACAGGGTTCGATTCTGTTTGCCCGCTCCGCTATATTGTCGACGAGGGAATAGCCACGCTGACAAATTTATCACAGGAGCCGTCAATCGTGCGGATCTCGTTGACGCCCTTACCGCTGTTATTGAGGAGCTTGAGACTGGCCGATTGCAGCCACCGGTAACAGAGTTGTTGCTCCACCGTTCAAAGATAAACATCCAATTGACACTTGCAACAGGTGAATAAAGCTAACCATTCAGCTTTTGCCAATGTCATTCGGGATTGTTTTAAACTGGTCCGACTTCAAACATCCGCGGATTATGATGATCAAAAGGAAGCCATTGGTCGGATCTTTGATTACTGGCTGGAGCAACCAATGGAAGTCATGGTTGGGATTGGAATAAGCAAATTGAAACGGGACTATTGTCATTATTTGATTGGTATGTTACTTAGTTTGCGCACAATGGATGGCGCCAGTTCTGACCGCGTTTTCCCGCAGGAAACGAGGTGGCTAGCTGGGACCGCCTTGTGAGACAATGTGATTCACAATTTTTCAATTTGCGCATCCGACCCACATGATCTTTGCCTCACATAGGAACCGTTTCTTGACGAAACACTCCCTTTGGAGGAACAAGTCCTCCATCTTCGTCGACTTCACCGGGTGTTTGAACTTTGGAGCCTCCTGCGATTCAATGTGTTACATATGCCACACGAAGTTCTACGCATTATTATTCAGGCCGCGTTGGAGCAATACCACAAAGACGCATTGCAGTCAGCGGAAGGGGGTAGTCATGTATCGTCGCCAGAAGCGACTTTGGTGTACCGGGTGGCAGTGCCCAGGTACCTGAGTGGCGGAAGTTGGGTTGAAGGGTGAGGGTCACTCGCGACGCCTTGACGTTGTTTAACTTGTTGACTCAAAATACGCGTAGGATCATGCCAGTAGCATGGACTATTACGCTCGAGCCCGAGGATCATTACGGAGGGAATTTCAAGGGTGACCTTGCCACGCATCAGGAGCGCGGACCGGTGCACGTGGTGCAGCTGGCGAAAATGTCTGGGGGAGTGTTTAGGGAGGATGTGTCGTCTGCATGGCATACAGGTAAATCATCGTTTGGTTTGTGGTGGGAGGGATAGACTATGACTGAGTCGTGACCGTCTCCTCCCCGGTTTTACATGGTAGGCACCGCCATAGATTTGGATGAATTTGATACACCTGCCGCGGCGACTGAAGAGGACATTCCCAGCGAGCATACGTGGAGGATGGTAAAAGGATCAGGAAGATGGATTTGATATGGAGGGACTGTGATGCGCAAGGTGTCAAATGTACTTAATATAATAACAGTGATCCGTTCCATTTAGTCTAGTCTAGTTAGTTATTGCACACTGTTGAGCGCGCAATGCTGGTGTGGCTGGCAAAACCTGGAGGTGGCTTTCAATGAAAAGCAAAGCACTTGTCCGTTTCCCAAAGTCCCCCGCTGTTGGTGTTGCAATCGTCTCCAGTTCAAGAGCAACAAGACGTACCCGGGAGCTGCACGACAGCGATTATTACTTTGAGCCGATCCTCCAATTGTCCCCTTCTCGCATATCCACCGACACGCTGCTAGCTAAAATATTCAGTCGCCATTTTCCGAGTGATCTCCCTTCACAGCCATGGAGCTTCCAGGACCGACCCTCGGCCGGAAAAGCAAAGTCTGCTACCAGTATCACCGTGAGTATAGTGCTTTTTGGCACCTGGGAGCTGTCAGTGTGTGTTTGTGGATCGGGCCCGTCTTTGCACTCAGAAGCTCACCCCCAATTTGGCTTGTCGAGGGCAGCCGACGTTGGCCACTACCACTATGGCGATAAGCACTACATGAAGGTAACGCTTCGGTCGCCTGCGATGCAACCTAAGGGCAACCAGAGCAAGTGATCTCAAATTCAGTCTTCAATTAGCCGGCCAGAGTGAAGATGACCCACAGCTTGGTAACTGCTTATGGGCTACCAAACCACATGGAAGTTTGTGTATGTAGCTTTTCTGCTGTTTATGATTGATGACCTTCTGAGATCAACTTGACCGAACGGCTTTTCGCCTTACTCATGATCAGCGCCCGGAGCCAGCTACCTTCAAGGAAATTACGAAATACCATGCTGACGACTACATTAGCTTCCTTAGCAGAGGTGCGTGGCCGCGTGGGCAATGTCGGAAGCAGATGGTTGGATGCACGAAGTGTGCAAGCTGACAGTCATTGGGGTCTCCAGTAACACCGGATGATGTGGATGACATTGCGAGGAATTCGGCCCATTTTCACGTCGGAGAGAGTTTTCCCGATTGTCCCGTTTTTGAGGGAATCTATGAGTTTTCGGCAATCTCAGCAGGAGGATCTATAGGTGCATTTCTGTGAACGCTTCATTTTGCGTTTCGTTGCACTGTTACCGTCGGCTTACGTGGATTCGGCATACAGCCGGCGCGAAGAAGCTGAACGATGGTCACTGTGAGATCGCCATAAACTGGGGAGGTGGACTACATCATGCGAAAAAGCGTCAAGCGTCTGGGTTTTGCTACGTAAACGATATTGTCCTTGCCATTTTGGAGCTGCTCAAGTAAGGAAAGGCCGCGGCAACTGGCGGGATTGCGGGGTGAACTGTGCAAACTGATGCTCTCCGGCAACTGCAGATGCCACTCTAGAGTTTTGTATATTGATACCGATGTTCATCATGGGGACGGCGTGGAAGAAGCTTTTTACTTGACAGACCGGGTCATGACGGTCTCGTTCCATAAATTTGGCGAATTCTTTCCGGGTACCGGCGCTCTGAAGGTTGGCATCATGGGGAAAAATCGTTTGTCGCTCCAGAAAACCGCGATGACCAATGTGCCTGCAGGATACCGGTATCGGAAAAGGACGGAAATACTCTGTGAACATTCCGCTCAACGATGGTAGGGACTTTTTATCCATTCTTCTCAATTCCCCATTCCGTTGGCGTTTAACGCGCTTGGCAGGAATCGACGATGAAACGTACCGCTTCATGTTCGAATCCGTCATTCAGCACGTCATGGACTGGTACAGACCCGGCGCGGTTGTGCTGCAGCTTGGAGCTGACTCTTTGGTGGGTGACCGATTGGGGGCTTTCAACCTTTCTATGCGGGGTGAGTTTGAACAAGAGAAACAGAATGGCCATGCCCAAGTGTTGCGTATTCATTCTACTTGCAATGTCAACAGGCCACGCTCACTCTGTCGAGTTCTTGAAAAAGTTCAATGTTCCCTTGATTATGCTTGGAGGTGGAGGCTACACGATTCGCAATGTTGCCCGCGCGTGGTGTTATGAGACCAGTTTAGCAGTTGGGGTGCCAGTGCCAGAAGGTACTGTGATCTCTCCTTAAATGCCGTTTTTTTAACGAGTGACTCTCAACTGTTGTCATTTTATAGAGTTACCGTGGCACGAATATTTTGAGTATTACTGCCCCGAGTATCGGCTTGACATTCCTGCAAGCAATATGGAGAACTTAAACTCCCGGACATACCTTGAAAACGTCAGGTTCGTAGGCAGCAAGCATGTTTTTGAGAGCTTTTCCAAAGTGACCTTTGGAAAACAAACGTAACAGAATGCGGGTAGTCGAGAATCTGCGCAGTGTGGCTCATGCGCCCAGTACACAAATGCAAGGTGCTTATCCTGCTCTAATGAACCAGGTGTTATTTCTGAGATGATTGGTGAACTGATTGTGGTAATTCACAGAGGTTCCTCATGACGATTTTTCATCAGAGGATGACATGTTAGATGAGGAGGAAAAAGACCAACGGATAACCCGTAAGACTTGTCTGTAATCTTCGCATTGGTGGATATCCATTGATTTCTCCTTCTCCCTACACATAGAAAAAATGTCAGACGCGTACCGAATCCCTGACAACAATCTTTCGGATTCCGAGGACGAAGGTGGTGGGCGGCGGGATAGGCGCGACTACTCTCGTTATCGTTCCCGGGCCAGCGATTCGGGGGGTTTGGTGGGGCTTGATGGTGCGGCGTCCGGAACGGGTCCCTCGAAACGTGTACATCGTGAGCGACATTCCCGGCGAAGTCAGAATGAGGATACGCGGGGGCGAGGTGGAAGCGATAAGATGGCCGTGGATGGCGAGGAAGGATGGAAAGATGAAGATGAATCATCGGGATTGGTCGGCACGCCAGTAAAGCCTGTGCCATTGCGGTTTGGTGCGGTTGTGGACGGTGGGTCACATCCAACGCTGCCGTTTGGATCTGTGGGCATTGCTGGCGGGGTCAACGCGAACCTGGGGCTGGGTAGCGGGATGGGAATGCCCACGGCTTCGCCTATGGGTGTCCCGTCAAGCATGGAAATGCACCCCAATATGCTAGCGGCTGTTGGGCTACCGTCAACGGGCTCTGCGCAGTCCGTGGATGGACTTCCGGTGTACCCGCAACCGAATTTAGGGGATGCGGGGTCGGCTGAACATATGCAAGAATGAATCCTGGATGGGCAAAGGGCATCAACCCTGTAAATAATGAGCAGAGGGCCAAGAAAAGGAAGCGATGCAAACAGAAACAGAGAATTCTAATGTGCGTTGGAAGCAATTCTCCGTGCGGTGGAAGCGCTACCACTCCTCACATAGTAAAGAACACGCACATCAGCTGGGGAAGTACATCACAAAAACAAGTGTCCAATCTCTGAAAATGTTGGTCAAAATCGATCATCGTCAATCAACTCTTCGACTTGATTATGCGCTAGTCCCCACTTTTGAACTGATTGATTTTATGCAAGAACAGAATCATGGCAACTACGCACAGCAGCAGCATGAAAGCCAACTTAGATTTGGCCACGTGTCACCATATGTTGATTTATTTGGGGCCCACTTCAAAAACAATCGTTCGCTAATAAAAAGAATGGTATTTTATGCTATTATTGTTGGTTTCAAATCATTTGTACATTACTTTGCGATGCACGGCGAACAGAGAAAAAGAGGGCCGCCTCCTCCCACATCTCACCAGCAACGCCGCTCTCGCTCACTCCCCATATATTCACAACCCTCCTGCTGTCCCCCCCTGGTACCGCCGCATAGACGCAATCTGATCCAGCAATTCTTGCAGCGAGTTATCTGATTTGCGCGCCAAGCTGCGGGGTGTAGATGTGTCCAAAACAATCAATGCTTTTGTCAGCTTTGTGGTGTTTTTCATATTTCCTGCTTCCCATATTTTGCAACCGCGCTTGTCACACCGAAAAAGGAAGGATCGTTCAATTGTTTTGCGTTTTACCTTGGTATAAGCGCCTTCGCTTCCTCCACAGTCTCGCAATTCAGATTGCCTAATTGCGCCGCTTCGAATTGCGTATAGTCCCTGCCCTCAAACGCCCTTTTATGGGGTTGTGGAGGACACCAGGGTTAACAAGCGGGCAACTGCGAGGGGAGGAATGACCCCACTTCTCCCAATAGATCCCAGGAAAGGACAGAATCGAACACTCACTGTCTTAGTTGTTTGATACTGTTCATGTCCGCCGCACCTCCACTGTCTATATTCGCATCCGTACAGAACCGTGAAATATATTCCATTGTTTTGGTCATGACGCTTTTTGATGTGCGAATACATTGTGGGTTTGCATAAAATGATTTAACCACGGTCTTCCCTTCAAACGACCCACAGACTGAAGTTGCGGGAAGAAACCGCCAACTGGTCCCAACTTACTCATTGGTAGGTGGATCGACCCCACCGTGCATATCCCTCCGCTTTTTACGAGCGTGGTGGAGCAGGAGTGCGGCTTCGGAGAGAAGAAGAGCTTGGGTGTCGTTGAATTCTATGGCGAATGCACTTTGGATCAGACGGACTACAATAGAAACGTTCCAGGGGCGAGATCGTGATATCAGCCGGGCTGTTTACCGGGTCCCAGCAAATTCCTGGCCGAGTCCTCGTCCTCGACCCGCTCGTGTCGACGTCTTCTAGCGGAAGGTTGTGGTTGTGCCATGATTCTGTTGTTCTGGGGTGAACCTGAGCGGATGCAATGTGGTTGGTGAACTAGCAAGCGCAGCGGCGATTTGCCAGCAAAGTCTAGCAAATACCACAACACGTGTCATATAATCAAAAGGATGACACACTACGACGAAATGTGGCAGTGACTCCGCCACTGTCGTTTTTTATCAAAAAAGAGTGTCTCTCCACCGCCTGTCTGCCAACCAGGCATCCAAACAACTAGGCGTTGCCCCTTCCACTCTACGTAGTTGGGAAGCCAAAGGGTTAATCAACTGCGTCCGCTCGCCTGGCAATGTCCGCCTCTACGACGTTGGCTCCCTCGGCAGAAACGACAATGCAGCCGATCCCACACCTGACGCCAGACGAGTTCTTCAACTCTATCAACACCAAGAAAGCCACGAATGAAGAACTAAGTACATTTATTGCAGAGTATCTTCGCGCAAACAACAAGGTATTACTACCATGCAAGTGTTGAGCCACTTTTAGGTCGAACCATTATTAAATCTTTATATAATTCTTCAGGAGACTTGGATCGACAAATTGCGTACCTTGTTGAAAAGTATCCTGGACACACTGTTATCAAAGATATCGGTTCGGGAGTTAATTACAAGTGCCCCGGTCTTTGCAATTTGGTCAAACGATGCATCAAAGGACTTGTTGAGGAGGTTGTTGTCGCCCATCGAGACAGGCTCTTCCGATTCGGGTTCGAGCTTTTCGAACTCATTTTCCACATTTGCCACGAAAAGTTGGTTGTCGATGATCAAGAAGGGAATGGAAGCCACGATGTTGGAGCTAGAGACGGACCTCAACAGCTCGCGGAGGACCTCATGGCCATTCTTCACGTTTTCTCGTGCAGAGAATACGGCAAGAGAAGCCATGGCGGAAAATGTAAGCGAGGTGCGTGAGCATATGGCGTACGGGAAGGCGACAGCCATCGCAAAGTGGTATCTCAACCAGTGCAAGGACAAGGAGAACAACGGTCGAGCGAGTCTCAATATGACCCCGGAGGAAGCACTGGAGGCCAAGCAAAGAATAGACAAGGAGGAGGCATTGAAGCGGAAGGAGAAGAGGGAAGAGAAGAAGAACCGGGAACGGGAGGAGAGCGTCGAAGGAGGAGGAGAGCCTGAAGCGAAGAAGCGACGCACCAAGTATCTGAAAAAGTCCGCGGAAGAGATAGCTCATTGGGAGGCGAGGGCAGAGGCGAGGAAGCAGAAAGCCAAGGAGAAGCAAACAAAGTTTGGAGATGAGAGAGCGGATCATTCGAATAGAGAATTAGGGGATGGCGGGGATGGACCGCATGGACAACCACCTCGCAACAGCCCGGAAGCCGTCAGATCCATGTCTCTGCGACTTTACCCCTCAAAGGCATTGGAGAAATTATTGCTGCGATGGATGGGGATTGCCGACGCGATGGATGAACACGCGAAGGAGGTCGTAGAAGAATTTGCCGCGAGGGGTGAGACGATTTCCTTCGAATATGCGCGTAATGAGTACGTATGTTTGGGGAGCCGTCAATATGAGAACATGAGGAAGGGGAATCGTCTGGGGGAGATCAAGGATCTGGAGCGTCGAAAAGCCTACCTCGAAATGCCTTATGACGTCCAGCAAGCCGCGGTCAAAGAAACGGTCGGCAACGCCAAAGCCAATCAGACGAATTACGAGAAGGGGCACAACAAGGGATATGAAATGCGGGGAAGAGACAGAGGTCGGAGATGGAAGACGTTGAATTTTGAAGCGAGTGGAATGTGTGTCGACAAGAAGACCGGAGAAGTTTCCATCTACCCGAGAAACAAGTTTGTCCCTCAAGTTAAAGATCATATTCTGTACGTCAAAGACAGGATCCTTCGCTTCGCCTGTCCGGAGAAGAAATCGAGAAACGGAAGAAAGATCCGCGTTCCCACGAAACACTGGGGACGTTATTTGCTCTGTGGCAAAAAGACCGGCGGGAAGGGGTTCAAGATACGCTACGACTCAATCACTCGGAAATGGTACCTGATCCTCAGCTATGACGCTAAAGTCAGGGGCACGCCGTTCCGACCCGAGGTCCTCGAAGAAATTCTCCAAGATCAAAGACGAGACGAGGGCGAGGAAGTGGATAATGAGATCGGAGAATCTATTCGATCGGGGCGTTCCAAGGGGCAACATGTGCTCTATCGATCCTGGAACCTGAGTACCTTGGACCTGTTTCGATGCCCATCGACGGTCCTTCTACGACGTATATCCTGATCTGGTCAGCAAGTTGGCCAACCTACACAATGACATCGCTTTACTTCAACATCGGAAAGACATAGGTGCAGTCGAAGGAGGCCGTTCGGGGTATCTTAAGCGAAAACGTGCTCGCAAGCGAGCGCAAGGAAAGAAGAGAAAGTGCAAACGAAATTGGTCTCCTAGTTGCCAACGCAGAATTAACAGATTACATGACCGCATGAAAGCCATTGTCCGCCAAGCACACGGCGCTTTCGCGAATCACCTAGTACGGTATTACGACGTCATCGTTCTGCCAGAATTCATGACGGCTGGAATGGTGCGGAAGCGCAGGCAGTTGCTGAAGCTTCCTCCGATGAGAGATCGAGAGGTTGTGAACACTGCTCCGCGGGAGGGAAAGTTTACCCTTCACAAGACGACGCGGAAGGCGATGAGATGGATATCTCATCACGCTTTTCGTCAAAGATGCTTTGCCAAGGCCTTGGCGGACCCAAACGATATCAAAGATGTGATTTGTACCACGGAAGAATATTCGACAAAACAGTGCCCATTTTGCGATTTCGTGCACCACAAGATTGGTTCGAACAAGATCTACAAGTGTGGGAATCCAGAGTGTGGGTTTGAAGGTCGGAGGGATAATGTGGGTGGATTCAATATCGGAGTTCGCTCGTTGGTGAAGAACGAAGTCAGGGTGCTGTTAAAGATTAGTGGACTTTGGACCCTACCTGTTGGGGTCGAGGAGGACCTGGTAGTTTATAGCTTGCTATAGACTATTATGGACACTCTTCTAGTACATAGGTGGAATGCCAAAAAGTTGAAACTTTCGTTCACACATCACTTTCCACGCTCGCTCCAAACCCTTTTCGTTTGTTTTGAAACCGTCTTCAGCGTCCTCGCTCGACTCGACACACTCCATACAAACCATACAACTCTAGAGAAAGCGCAACGCTTCCCGAAACCAGAACTTGCCCATATCGGCCCCACACAATTTGAAACCAACTTCTTTACATCTATCCGATTCTTGTTAATCAAAATGTGCAAGACAGCCTTGTATTTGGATCTCGCAAAGCAGCAAGCCGAGCAGAGTTGCATGAAGGTGTGTTTATCGTCATTATCTTGTTTGTCGTGTTTGGCCACGGTTTAAGATTTAATCCTCACGTCGTACCATACTATGTGGGTGCAGCAACGCCACGGCGCTGTTATCGTGAAGGGTGAGTCGTTGAGATGAAAAGTTTTTCATCAAAGTTAAGAGAATTCACCGTTTGAGCCGATGTGGTTGTAGGCGGCCGAGTCCTGGCCGTCGGGCATAATAGTGATAGAACACGACTGCTGCGGGAGACAATATCGTCGACCCACGCCGAGGTACGTTCTCCTCTGGTCACTCCTTGGCCATCCTCGCCTCTTAACATTGTTCATGTACGGTTTTTGGAAAACAAAAAAATGGCGGCGCTCCACTCTGCCCTCGCTACTATCGCGGGGTCCTCCAAGTCGCGAGTTCAACCGAATGTTCACGGGGTCGCCGGCGTGTTATCAAAACGACTACTTAAAGGGAGCCAATCTCTATGTGGTACGCGCGCGAAACTCTTACCCAGCTCACGAGGTGTCGCGGCGTCAGAAACGTTATGAGCCCAACCAGGATAATATTATTACAACCTATTCAAGGCCGTGTTATAATTGCGCAAAGGCTATGGTAGGGAGATGGAGTTTGAGCACCGCAGGTGCCCTGTGTTTTAACTCTAAAGATGCGTTTTGCTTTATTTTCACAGGCGTTGGTGGGGATAAAGAGGGTGTTTTACAGCGTGGATGGTGGAGCCTGGCAGGTGGAAAATGTGCGGATGATGATGGCGACTGCTGGTACAGGTACACTGCTATCGAGGGAAGAGGCGATGCAATCGGAATTGGAAGATAGGAAGGGGGTTGATGAGTTGGGGAGCCAACCAAGAGGGAGACCCAAATGGAGGCAGATGGCCCCATGCAGGACCCAGGCACAGATCGCGCTGATTCGCAGTCAGCGCGGCTTAAACGGAAGGTAGACCTGGTGCGTTAAGCAGGGCCTCTCATTTGTGTCGTATTGTTTCCTCATTTGGGTCTTTGATCTTTCAGTTTGCAATTGCCTTGTGAATCGATGGAGGAATGTTGAACATACAACGTTGCCGTAGATATCGCAGTTTAAGGGAGGGAGTATGAATAAAACTACTGAGGGATGTGGACAATGCGCGGAACTCGTCAAATTATACTTTCGTTTCCTAACAAACCCATCGTGGCCCGTGTCTGGTTTGGTGAACACTATGCGTATTCTTGCTCCGTTCCAACGCGAACAAACAAAATTCCACACGGCTTCTCTACCCACACCATATTCTATGGCGGTGTTTTTGCATTTCAGGGCTGCCTCGGTACTGGAGCTCCAGCACCGGTCTCGGTTTTTATGAGGGTAATCTCCACAGACGCGAACACCGCTTGGGGTGGACTGCGTAAGTTCCAAAGGCTGGGGTGGGTCTATTGTCAACGCCCTTCTTGTGGGACAAGAAAGTTGGGGCGGTTTGATCGCGGGGTCTTGAACCAGTTTTGCAACTGCGCGCGACGCGACGCGACGCGACGCGTCGAGTAAACAAAAAACCCACTGTTGACACAATTCTCTTTGACTGAAACTACTGTTTGATTTGCATTAACTTCTTTTACCTACATATGTACAAAAACCTTCCCTGCACGCATGGAACATGGAAGCGGAACCACCTCAAACCCCAAAAAAAGAAGTTTACCCGCACCACACTTTGGCCGGGCGCATCACCACTGATCCGTTGCCACGCTCCCGTCCGTCTCCGACCGGCCATTATTACTCTCCCGTCCTCTAACCCTTCCTTCCACTTCTCTGGCAACCTCCCCAAATACCCTCCGCTCAGATCGCGACAACGTTCCGCTTCCCAACCCCCGCAAGCAAAAATCGAGCTTGGCGTAGGCGTGGGTTGACGGACCTCCACCCAGTACCATCAACGATCGCGGGTCGGCGAGCGCGGATCTCCGAGTGCGACGAGTTGGAGTTGTGATTGAGGGTGGGGTTGGGAGAATTTGGCCCAGAGGGAAGAGGCCGGTTGTTGTTGTTGTGCCTGATTGGGTGAAAGAGAATTGCCATGTTGATACCAAGCAAAAAAAGGGAGGATGCATACAAATAACGCGTAAAGGATCTATGCGAGACTTACCATCAAAGACGACACCAAATCCCCATCCATCCTCAAACAATTCCCACACGTCTACTCTATCGCCTGCGTGCACAGGTACCTCGTACCAAGCTTCCGGGGTATAGTCGTACCGAGCTTCCTCCCCACCGACGCTGTCATGCTGCCTGACCAACGTGGTGTTGTTGCTAGTGTTTGGTTTGAATATGGTATCGGCGTCTCGGGGAGTGAGGGTGCGTGCGGAGGAACCTGAGGAGGACGAAGAGGAGGAGGTCGTGTACGGCGTGTCGGAGAGGTGGGAGAGGGGGAAGTAACCTGTTTGGCCTGTGCGACCTGGATTTTGTAACAAAGAAGTGGCCAAATGTTGAAATTTCTCCGTTGAATTTAAACGAGGATGATTCACAAGGCACATTAACGGGAATTTGACCGATCCATGCATGCACTTACGGTTCATCCCCAAAGCCTTCCCGTCCTCAAACGTCTCCAACACATCCACCAAATCCCCCACCTCCAGTTCTAAACCACCGACTCCCCTGGGTGGTCGATAAGCAAACAGCACGCTACGTAACGTTTTCCGTCCTTTTCTTCCGGCAAACACCCCAGGATCGTGCCTCAACTCATCAACATCACCACCGCCACCACCACCAGGTCCACCATCACGACCACCACTCAACGCAATGCCACTCCTTCGCTCCCTCTCCCGCCCTTCGACGTTAGCAACCGCATCCGGCTTCCTAGGTAAATCGGTCCAACTATCGGACCCACGGGCGTAAATGTCGATCAACGACATTTCTAAGGCGCCGGGAGGGAGAACGAGCGAGGCGGTAGACTCTGAAGATGATGATGAATTTGATCCGCGGCGTCGTGTGGGTGGTGCTGATGCTATGCGACGAGAGCGGCGGTGGCGTATGCAGAGAAAGAGGAGGAGGAGGAGCAGGAGAAGCGCGAGGATGGATGTGGTTGCGATTACGCCCACCGTGCGGGCGGAGAGGGAGGAGGTGCGTGGGAGAGTTTGGGAGGTTGTGGATTGTGTTGGGGTGGATGATGGCAGGATGGGTGATGGTGGGTGGGTCAAAGTTACTGTTGAGGTTGATGGTGATGATGGTGGTATTTGGGATGAAATGGCGGTGGGGATGACAGGTGGGAGATTGATGGGTGTGATGGGGGTTCGGGAGACTGTAGCTGTTGAGGTTGATGCTGTGGGAAGAGAGCTCGGTATCGATAGGATCGTAGGGCAGACATCTGTGAACTGGGAAGAATGAGAGGCAATGAATTCAAGTCTTTCAGTTTGCACAATGCTCTCGTCGTCATCGACTGAGATTTCCTGTTCCGAATCCCATTCCACCGAAGAGCGCTCGGAAGGCACTGCCTCCAACAAATCAACGTCGACAATGGTTTCGAGCGAAGCCACTACTTCCTCCCTGTCAACAATCTTCTCCACATCCCGTCTCAACTTTTCGATGTGCTTTCACATTTCCGCCCGACGCGTCCGCGCTCCCACAAAAGCCACAAACACTTCCCAACAGGAAATCACCCAAAACTCACCAGAGGCACATCCGTAGCACGACACTGTAACCATGCCAAACATCTTTCGAAAAACACTTGACCACCGGCGTCGTTACACGCATCCCGGTCCGATACCGCTTCGTTTGACCGGAGTTTTTGGATATTATGGATGGCGGTCCATACGCAAGTGGAAATGCACGACGGTGGTGATTGCTGGGGATTCGGTGCGGCGGATGGGAGGAGAAGGAATGCGGTTGTCACGAAGAGAAAGGCGCCGGTTAGTGGTGGCCGTGGGATGGGGAAGAATTTTGCGAACATGGATGCAAGCGGGGCTGGCAATGCGGTGAATGGATGTAGCCAGCACAAAGAAGTTGAGTGGTGACAGGCAGGCGCTGCAAAAAGACCACCCTGTCGACAACGCTGGTGGTCATCGAAATGCAGATGCTTTCGTGAGCTGAGGCAGGGAGCGAAGGAGCGAGTCCCTGAACGCGCCGATTTCGCGTTTTAATTTATCGCGTGGCCCAAGCCTCTTCATTTGCTGACCCAATAATGGATCACTTCCGTCAGTGTTGGAATTGCAGCTGGAGCTCTTCAAACAGCATTTGAAACATGGAGCTGTCTTCAAACACACCAGATTTGTAGAATCCCCAAACCCCTATTCAAACGTTTGAAGACGCAAAACTCTTCAAAGCGAGAAAATCTAGGTATGTTATCTAGTTGTCGCGTTTTGGGGTTCCAAGCCACTTCGGAAAGCGCAAGGAGCTTCGTTTTCATCTTCAAAATGAGGGATGGTGCAACGGGTTGAAGACTGCTTCAATAAAGTTTGGAAAGACGTTCAAAAGCGGTTTAACCGCTACGGGAACCAATCCAATAATTCAGAAAAATAAATGCAAAAACTTTTGTTCACTCTCTACAGAATCGGATACAGATACGTGGCTAACACAACGCTTGGAGGCGGAAGAGGGTAACTTGATCCATGAAACACGTTTATTCGAATTTCGGCGCAGCACCGGTGTCACCAGCCGCGGGGCTCTCTTGAGCCATGTCGGAAGCGAAGGAAGCAGCCTTGTTCTGTTTGGCGAACCTCAGTCAGATCTGTACTTGGAGCACGCCTATGAAAACAAGTGGGAAATATCCTCCTACCTTGAGGGAAGAGAATTGACCGTCGATGATCTTTTCGTTGGAGACAAGGTAAGGACGAACGAAGCGAGTGTAAATGAAAGCTGCGCCCTACAGACCAATTGGTTAATGAACCTTGCGCGGAACTTCGGTTAAAACAACTCTTACTCCACCTGGAATTGCGGCAAGAAGAGGTAAAGGACTAACGCGGCCTTGAAAGTGTAGTAGAATCTGAAAGCAAATCGAAGTTGAGTGTTTATGGGTTAAACCCCTCCGAGATGTCAAAATACGTACGGAATCCAATACAAAAGCGTGTCAGAGAAGAATTCAATGGTGTTCAAGAACCCAAAGACAGTCCAGTACGTGAGCCTGGAAAACAGCAATTTAACCCGCATCCAATCACCGGTGATGTTTACGGGCAACCCACCACTGCGTATCATCTTTGGTTCCAGCAGATTCAATAGCTTTGAAGCTCCGGTAAGCGGGATACAGGAAACCCAAAAGGTTAGTCAAAAGGGATCCCCTGGACGAAAATAATGCAGATTTCTGCGTTAACTTGGGTTTACTGAACGAGCGCGAGACAAATAACGGCGCTCTTTGGTCGTGAGACGAACCAGATGTTAAAGAAAATGAGGCTGAAAAATACCAAACCAAGTCCGCTCGCAATGTAAGTCTTTGGGATTTGGGTTCTCTTCTCAATCTCGACAGCGACGGGGATTTTGTTGAGCTCTTTGTTGAGCTGGGAGGGAAGGCCAAAGTTTGAGTCACACCGACGTTCCGATACACCTGGGCAAGGCATCCTAGTAAGGTAACCTTCACACCTGGGCAAGATAGTACTGGACTTTGTCGGCCATTTTATTGGAGGAATAGGGGCAACTTTGTTGTATTTTCCGATTCCTGACGCTTGCTGGTTGAGAGAACGGGCGATGACTGACTGACTGGGCAGGGGTTCAAAGAGAAATCAACTCGTGAAGGAAGCTGGCTGGTGGCACAGCTTAATTAAATGAAATGGTTGCACAGGCATGGTTGGTTGGAAATGCTGGCCAGCGCAGTCATGTCAGTCGTGCACAGCAGCAAAGTCAGTCTGGCAAACTCACTTGGCTTCCTTCAATCCCCATTTCCAAAACATCCTTCCTTCTTTCGCCGTTTATCCACCCCATACCATTCGACCAGACTGGGCGGTAGACACGCTTCTGCTCTGCACACTGTATATAGCCCCGCGCTCTCAAAAGCAAATCACTCGGACCGGTTCCGCTTGTCAAACGCGCACTCCCCACCATTTGGTGATCGTCAGCGGCTGTTTGCCTGGACCGTCCGTTTAAACATCCCAACGGTCTTTGCGAAAACGTAGGAATCTTTCTTTGGTGGACGGCGCTGCCGGGAAGTGAGCATGGTTGTGAGTAATGCGAGATCTAAACATTCTACGTTCTTTCCCACGCCAGCCTTTTTCCACCATTTCTTTTCCGAGCCGATAGAGGGGCGGTTCTTGACCAATGAAAATCAAGAAAGCACCCCCCTCCAAGCGCCTGGCGCCTCCAGTGAGTATTAAAATCATGTGGCCTATCGGAAATGACGGAGTGGGCGGGAAACTTGTATGAAAGTGATACAGCACCTCCAATGGCCGGACCCTGACGTAATGTTTCCATCTGTGTTTCGTCTGAACAGCCAACATCGGTGAAGGCGCTGGTCGACCTACTGACAACTTGCACGGAGGCCGAAATTCCTCAAGCGACGTCCTCTGCCATTCGCGAATGGAATTTTCCGAAGAGCGATTTCTATCATTGGGTTCCAGTGCTCAATCGTTTCGACTCCATTTTGGAGACACTTGTACATGACTATGATCTGAAACACATTCAAGCGACGGAGTTTACTGCTCAGCACAAAGACTTGCTATTGTCGGTCTTGCGATTCTCTAGGAGTTTGTGGGAAAATTGCGCTAACAGGAATTTGTATAATTCTTATGAGGTGGGCAATGACGGAAAGCGCTAACCTCCCAACGTCTGCTAACTCTGACAAAATTCCACCGACCTAGCATTTGACGGAGCTGTTGTTGACAAGGGATATTGACGTCTTGGACGCAACTGTGCGTCTGCTTTATCGTCCTGCCCAGCGAATCGGTGGCCAACGGTCTCCAAAGGGCATGTTTGGGACGGCTCAGGAGCGTCTCATGACCCTTGCTCACAATTGGGGAACGAAAGAACTTGGATTGGATTTGACGCAGCTGTACACCGAGAATCTGCAAATACCATCTGAAGCAACGGCTGTCACTTACCAATTTTACCGGTCCACCTCCCGCACAAATGAGAAGACCCTGGCGCCAACGGAAAAGGCTGCGCCCGCTACACCAGTGACACCCAGCAAGACTCCCAAGAAGTCGGGAGGGTCTATTACAGCGGAAAAGGCTACGCATGGTTTAACGGTGATCCATGTTCCCAATGTTCTACTTTCTGGGAAGGGCGACAGGGAGCTTTTGGCGGAGTTAGTCGAGCAGTACGAGGTGCCTGAGGAGCATAGATACCCATTGTTCCATCGCATTCGTGTAGCGATGGGAATGGCGGACCCCCAGATGCGGCGGAAATTGTTTGGCATTCGGATCATGTCCATTGCCGTGCTATGTAAGACACACTGGGGCTGATTGGGAATGGAAAATGTTTGCGCTAATATACTGTATCTCCACCAGCGAATCTCGTTACTGAGGATGTTGCCCAGAACAAAATCTTCTTGTACGAGCCAGATTTGATCCAAAAATTGGCCGAGATTCTGCAGATGGACCGGGATACTCCTTTTGTATGTTTTTCAAATTCATCAAGTGCATTGGTTCCCTCCTTATTTTTTTGTTTTGCAGGATATTCAAGTGGCGGCTTTGAACGCCCTGGACACGATTGCGCGGTTCCGCGGGAAGCTGAGCGAAGTTCTCACAGCCGTAAACGCGTCTGCAAACCATGGCATTTTGATGTATGTGCTTCGAAAGGTGATCACAAGCCTCGACTCGGAAGAAGGATCCGAATTTCCGCAGGATCTTGTTGAGGCTCTGTGCGGGTTTATTACGTACATCGCAACGACGCAAGCGGGTGGTACTATGATCATTACTGCTGGCATCATTCCAACCCTTGTACAATGGATGAATAACAACCGAGCGAGTCAGCTCAAGGTAATAGAATTTGGGGCTGCTACAACGCTTCTTCCTCTGTGGTACTAATCTTTGCACTTTTTTAGAATGTTACAAAGGCGGTGGTAATCCTGGATAGTATCATTTTCGGGTTTAGCACGTCCTTCAATGCTTTTGTCAGCGCGAACGGGTTGGATGTCTTGGTGTTGCGTATGAAGGTAATCAAATATGCGTTTCCTTCTGTCGGCGTCTTGCGAACAAGGCTTGACCGAAAAACTTCTGCACAGGATGAAGTGGATTGGTGTATGGAACTCTCGCGACCAGATGGGGATCGAATGGAAACGGACGCGCCTCAGCCGACGACAGGTACTGAATCAAGGGAGACCGTTCTGCACGGCAGTCATGTTACTGATCATTTCCCGATTCAGAAATTCCCCACGAACGTGTCGCCATTTTGCGAGCAATGCTGAGGTTTTGCTTACATATGATGCAAACGTCGGGAACCGCCGACCGCATGCGGAACTTGATTGACACCACATTGCCTGGAACTATTCTGAGCATCTTCGAGAACGCAGGATTCTTCGGTGCAAACGTTTTTGGGCTCGGTATGATTTCTGGTCCTTGAGTTTCCCACATTTGCGTAAGAGCGTTGTCCTCACTAGTTGCACCCAGCGGTGAATATCATGTCGACTTTCATTCACAACGAACCGACTTGTCTATCCATCCTTCAAGAGGCAAAACTACCCCAAGCTTTCCTTCAAGCGGTTGCGAAAGACATGCCGATTTCCGCGGAAGTCATTTCAGCCCTCCCAAACGCGTTCGGCGCCATATGCTTAAACCAACAGGGTCTCGATCAGTTCAACGAAATCAAGCCGATGGACAAGTTCCTTGGCATCTTCACCATGGAGGAGCATACTCGTTCCTTGCAAGACAACGATGTTGCGCACCTGGTTGGCAACTCTGTTGATGAGCTGATCCGGCATCATCCGACCCTTAAGCAAGATGTGATGCAGTCTGTGATCAGACTTCTGCAGAAAGTATTGGAGATTGGGCAAACGTCGGTGCCGGATGAAAAGGAGGGCGCTGAATTGCACGTCGCCAAGAAGGATGAGGACGTCACGATGGTTGATGTCGAGGAAGGCAAGGACGAGGAGAAGAAAGAACCGAGGATCTTGCAGCTTATTGACGTCGTGTCAACAGTAAGTTGGATGGATCGTCCTTTGTTGCTGTGTCCTCCAATCTGATGATTGACTCTCTCTTGCTCGATCAGTTTTTGGAGGGTCTTTTCCAAAATGTGTCGCATTGCAAAGACTTCATCAAAATGGACGGCGTCCAGATTCTCCTCAAATACTACAACCTCCCTACCATCCCCTACGATTTTGCCGCGGCTTCATCGTCGTACTCCCTCTCCTACCTTTTTCGCATCATGATTGAGGTCAATTCAACCCAAGTGGTATCATTGATTGTGAAGGAGGTTAATGATGCCCTCAAGAAAGCTCAGCCATTGCTTGAATACAACGGCGAGGGAGGATTGATTGCCAGCTTCGTCGATATGGACGGTAAGCTAAGCGCACGAACCATTTGCGGTCCGCATGATTATGGGCGGCCGCTGATTGAACTCTCCGCTCATTCAGCGGCGGATACGGAGCGTGTCGAACTGGCTCAACGGACGTTCCGGTCCTTGATCACGCTCCATGGTTTCATTCATTTGCTGTCCGATATCTACTGCACGCATATCCTGTCACATGGCAAAAGCGTTGCAGCCGTTATTCAGACGTTCGCAGGTGATCAAGAGGGTAATATGGTAGATTTGTTTGGGCAATTGTACCGGTCAGTTGTGAAGTCGGTGTATTGTGGAAACTATGTGGCGTGCATCTGACTCTATCCTGTTGCAGGGTGTGCGTGTGGGAGAAGATTCTACTCCGCAATTCAGTGCCAAAGGCGTGGTATCAGCACAAGTCGAAGAAAGGGGATAAGAGCGCCAGGGGCGGCACATATGCGCGCTCACCGTCTGGTTTGGACCCTGATTTTCTTGATGTGTTGCCCGAAGTCCCGCCAGTTCCTGCTATTGGTGCCTCCGGTTCTGGGAGCTCCGGACTTGATGCTGGAGAAAGGTCATCGAGCGGCCCTGCGGATGCATCAGCTGGTGGAGAAGTGGTGGACTCAAATGATCGCCGGGTGAAGAATGTGCGTTATTTGAGACACTTGCTTAGTCAAGTCCCTGCGGTGTTGACGCCTACTTTCCAAGGTGAGTTCAATGTCGTTCTTCGCTTTGCTTAAATTTGAGTGGCTTATCATCATTGCAATTAGGAATTGTGAAACTCTTGACCCAAAGACGCATTTCCGAGCCTGGGAATAGGAAACTTGCCCAGAAAATCATTGACGGCGTTGCTCAGATGCTTCGTAACCACATTGCTTGGCAAAGAGCGAGTGAGTAATCAAGTTATTTGCGGGAGATGTTTTGTGACCGTACTGACGCAGTACCCTCTGACAGCATTGGAGAGCAATATAGTCAATTACGATTATTTGACTGTGGTGTTAGGCTTTTTATCGATCATGACAATTGAAGGTACAAAGTATTTTGAAGAAAAATTGTAGCGCCAGGATACTTATGACGACACGCTTCAACTTTAGACCGAAACGCTTTGCAGTTGCAAACTATTCTTGCCGTTTCCTTCATCAAATGCGGGGGCCTTGATCAAGTATTTAGCGTTCTGGAGAGACTTTGGACCGAGGCGGAGACTATGGGAAACTCTGAATCCCCGGATACGGAGACAAAGGACAAGTTGGCCCGTATCCAAGGCGCGATAAACCTCTGCCTTACGTTCATGCAATCAATTTGTCACAACCGTCTTCTTCACGAATCACCTCACACAGCGTCGCTTGCCGGGCGTGAGAAAGACAAGGATTCAGCCGACCACTTCGATGCCTACGAGCATTTAGTTGAAATGCGCTCCAAAGTTTTACCATACGTGGCGAAGATTTGGCGGAGCGGCTTTTTGAAACGCTGTCCTGTCGATGTGGTACAATCGGTTATATCGCTCATTTCCCTCATTCTCAAAGGCGAAGGCGAGGTAAACGTCCGGGGGGATGCTCCGCCTGCGGCTGGTGCTCCTCCAACAGGACCCCTGGGCAGCTTGGCTGCTTCCATTTTTGGACGTATGCCTGGGTTGGGAGGGAATATTGCTCCTGTTGTTCCCGACGAGGAAAAGATCCAACAATTGTGCGATATGGGATTCCCTCGGGGTGCCGCAGAAACTGCTTTGATCCGGTCGGGCAATCATGTCGCCCGGGCTGCTGAGTATTTGCTTTCCCACCCGGAAGTTGTTGCTGCTGCACAGTACAGTGCGGAAGCTGACGCAGCAAATGATAGATCTGCGAATGGGGCAACGCCGACTGCGTTGGGTGCGGGTGGAAGTGCCAGCGGAGGTACTGGTGCGGCAGCTGATGTTGATGCTTCCACTACGGCGGGCAGCAGTTCTGCAGCTGCTGAATCAGCGACTGCCGGCGAAGACGATTCCATGCAGGATGATACTGAGGAGGCCCTGGCTGCCGCTTTGGCCATGTCCATGGAGCCCTCGGAGCAGGTTGGGCAGTCCGCCGACTCGTCGAGTGCGGTGAAGGATTCTGCTGCCGAGTCAGCAGATGCAACAGCCGAGTCTCCTATGAATCCTTCTTCAACGAAGGCTGTGAAGGGAAAAGACGATAAAGGAAAGGGCAAGGCGGTTGAGCTTGGACACAAGGAGAAGCTCGATGTCGTTCGCACGGAACTGAGGACGGATATTTTGCGCAGCGGCATCGAGTTGCTCGATCATGTCGCTGATGTCGTATTCGACATCAAGGAGCTGATCTGCCTTGTGGGAAAAGATGACATGGACAAAACAATCGCCTACCTTGTCGCAGAAATTGAAAAGCATCGTGATGCTGCTACCATCGTCGGGACTAACATGTCCAAGGGGCTTGCTGTGCGGCTGCGATTGTTCGCTCTTCTTGCCAGCGACGCCGGAATGCAGAATAAAGTGGTTTTATTTTCGCAATCCTTCATTTCAAGCCTACTTCAAATGGTTGGGGCTGATGGGACTTGTTCTCCTTGGCTTTCCTCTGTTGTGTTGATTCTTGAGTCTTATATATCGCTCACGGATGAACCACAAGTCGTTCCGTTAGAGTTCCCGCCGGAAGGAACCATTAGATTGGACGAGCCGAAGGGTCCGGAGCCCATCTCATTTGATGACCGTGTGCATCTTTTGGAGCGGATCGTGTCCTTACTTAAAACCGACAACATTGATAAAGACCTTGTCCATGCTCTCCTCCGATTGACTGTTCGCTTGACGCGTACGCACGCGGTTGCTATCGAGTTTGCGCGTCTCGGCGGTGTGCCGGCCCTGTTCAACCCGCCGCGCATTGGTGCCTTCAAAGCGCAGCAAGCGCTCACTGTCATCATTTTGCGCCATATTATTGAGGACGCCACTGTTCTTCGCCAGATAATGGAGAGGGAGCTTGTGGGGTGGTTCACGTATCCTCGGTCCCGGACGGTGGATGTGGGAACGTTTGTTAGGAACAATGCTCACCTCGCGTGTCGTGACCCCCCAGCATTTGTGGACACAGCGGGGCAGACGTGTCAACTTGTGCGGTATGACGCAAGTGGCCGGCAGCACCAGGTGACGCTTAAGGCGAAGGAGACCGGGAAAGAGGCTGAGAAAGAAAAGGAGAAAGGGGAGGGGCCCGATACGAAGAGCGGGGAAGGGGACGCTGAGATGGTTGCCCTTCCTTCGGTATCAACGGACACTGAGGCTGCTGCTGCCGCCGCCGCTCAAACCCCCACGCCTATTCAGTTCAGAAGCAATTATCTGTCGGAAATTTCCGAGAGTGTTGTCCACTTTCTGGTCTCAGAAATAATGTCTTTGAAAAACGTTCCAATCGAAAGCCCCGCTGCGATTGACAAGGGCAAGGCGCCCGTAACTGCAGAGTCTGGACCTACGAGTGATCAGCAGCACTTAACTCACATTCGCAGGTGCTTCATCCTGCAGTGCCTTGCGGAATTGGTCGTCTCTTACCCGTCTTGTAAAATTGACGTGATGAATGCATCGCAACGACGGGGAGGGAAAAGTACTCCTCACAAAGCTTCGGCCGGGCGGAACGCTTTTCTTGCTCACTTGTTGAACGATCTCCTTCCTTCGTTTACTCCTCATGGTTTGAGTTTGAGCTACGCTGACGCAATGAACCTTGCGACGATTGACACGGAGCATCGAAAGAAGCTGCTGGAAAGCAACTGGGCCACAAGTGTCCTGTCGGGTCTTTGTGTCGGGGTGACGAACGATCTCTCCGAAGAAAAAGCACAATACCCTGACTTGATTAACGTTCGTAGGACTGTGTTGGAGGCGGTTGCCCGCAGTCTGAAAGATGCCATTGCGCAAAATGATGTTGGGCTCGAAACACGCTATTCTCGGTTCCTTGCTATTAGCGACCTATGCCATAAAATTTTGACGGCCCGGACGGCGATTGGGGGAGGGGTAACTAGAGCAGCTGGACCGAGCGAGGACATTCCTTTGCACGTGGCTCGGGTGATGTTGGAAAAAGGGTTCGTGAACCTCTTCACTCAGATGCTGGCGGAAGTTGATGTGCACCACCCAGACAGCCGCACTCTGATCAATTCGATTCTCAAACCTCTTGAATTTTTGACAAAGCTTGCGATTAAGATGGGGCGGGCCGCTGACGTAGGGAATAAGAAAAGAGATACCTTCGCTCGTGCGGCGGAAGCTTCGGAAATGTCTCTGGACGAAGAGTCGTCCTCGGAAGACGAAGGGGTTGGGGACGAGGAAGTCGCCAACATGTATCGCAATTCTGCCCTCGGTGTTTTCGGGGCTCATACGACTGATGATGAAATGGATGAGACCGATAGTGAAGAGGAGGACGACGATGGTTATGATGAGTATTCAGACGAGGACAGCGAAGACCGTGAGGATGACCCGGTGAGCAAATTTAAGAAGCAATCAATGAATGTGGATGCAAGACAGCTTTCTCACTTGCTTGTACATAGGAATCAGATGTAGAAGATGACATGGAGATTGTCGTACCTCAGCCATATCATGGGGCCCATGAAATGGAGATGTCAACTGATGAGGACGAAGAAGATGTTGATGTTGAAGAGGAAGATGACGACGAGGAGGAAGATGAAGGCGACGAGGAAGGTGTAGAAATGTCTTGGGACGAGGAAGACCACTTTGAAGACATGGAAGATGATGTGGAAGGCGAGCACCCGGATGACCATCATGGTCCGGGAGAGCTGGAGCACATTGCGGTTATCGACGATGGTGACGCTCAGGAACACGATCACGATCACGACCATGATCATGACCATGATCACGATCACGAAGATGAGAGTGATGAGGAAGATTCGGAGGGTGACGATGAGGCCGAGGTTTTGGAGGAGGAATCGGATGACGAGGAGGCAGGGTTGCCCCGCATTGGCCGGGGTGATTTGGACATTTTCCGAGAGGCCATGCATGATGAAGTTTATCTTCCGTTGGGAGGCATGATACCTGGTCGCTTCGGCGGCGGGCAATTGGGGGGCAGATTTTTGGGAGGTGGACGAGCACGGACTCGTCGCACTGGCCGTCGGGGCATGGACCTACCCGATCACCTTGACATTCAGTGGGTGGTGGAGGATGAGTCGGGACTTCGGTATGAAGGGGGGGCCGACTTAATGCTTAGCAGGCAGGCGGCTCCCCGTCCGTTTGGCGGTCCCGCAGATGATGCCATGATGCATCCGTTGCTCGTAAACCAGGGGTCAGGCGGCCGGCCGTCTGATGACCCGCGCATCGGTGATGTGATTGGTCGTGGGCGTGTGCTCGGAGGCGGGCGTCGGGACTTATTGAACTTAGACCAAGTTGAAGATTTCCTTGGTGGCAGTGCTTTGCAGATCCTTAATCAAATCCTGCCACGCGCTGGTGGGGCGCGGATGGTCCCAATGCAGATGGGCATGGCGGAGGAACTTCCGACTGCTGGTGGCCTCGCTGGTGCTGGTGGTTTGGTTGCCGGCTTGCCAATCATTGGTCGGATTCCAGCACCCCCCGTCGTCGTTGATGGTGGTCAGCTGCTGCAAGGTCCGCAAGCACAAGCTGCCCAGCGTAGTGCGCTCGCTGAGGACCAGATGTCAATCGTTCACGAGTTCACTCCGCTCATGACGGGCGAGCGATGGTGGCAAGAAGCGAGACTGATGTACGGGGCATCTGTGCACGAGAAGGCAACCCGACTGGTGCATGCAATTTTGAATGTGCTTATTCCAGTTGCTAAAGAAGAAGAACGGAAGCGAAAGGAAACAGAGGAAGAGGAACGCAAAGCTCGTGAGGAAGAAGATCGGAAACGCAAGGAAGAGGAAGAAACGAAACGGAAGGAAGAAGAGGAAAAAAAGAGAGCGGAGGAAGAACGGAAGCGACAAGAAGAAGAGGAGCTGGCTGCTCGCATGGCCGCGGAGGCAGAGGCGGCTGGTACTGTTGATTCTCAGATGGCGGAGGCGGCCGAGGTCGCGCCGGAAGCCGCTGTGGTGCAGCCAATGGACACAGAGGAGAGTGCTGCAGTCCCTGTTGAACCCGAGAGGGTGGTTGTCACAGTGAATGGCCGAGAAGTTGATATCACAGGTTGATTTGGGTCGTTTATGTAGGCTTTCATTCCCAATTGTTCACATCGCATCTTTCCCTCTATCCAGGCTCCGGCATTGATGTGACTTTCTTGGAAGCTCTTCCCGATGATCTTCGACAAGAAGTGATCAACCAGCATCTGCGGGAGCAAAATCAAAGTCGACAAGCTGCTCCAGCTCCAGCCAACATCAATTCGGAATTCCTTGACGCCCTTCCACCGAACATCCGAGACGAAGTGCTTGCACAGGAACGGTTGGAGGCCGAGCGGCGCCAAAGAACCGCACAACAACCGCCGGCCAACGGAAATGCTCTGGGTCCGATCGAAATTGATCCCGCAAGCTTTCTGGCATCGCTGGATCCCGGACTTCGGCAAACTATTCTTCTCGAACAAGATGACGGATTTTTGGCCTCTCTTCCTCCCGCGTTAGTTGCAGAGGCGAACACTCTGAGAGAGCGGATGGCTCGACGCGGTTTCGCCGCGCAAAGTGCTGGCAGACACCGTGGTCCGCCTCTTCCGGGGGGACCTGCGACGGCCACATCCCCGAGCAAGCGGCCGTCACATCGCGAAGCAGTTCAGTTGGTTGAAAAGCCGGCTTTGATGACACTGTTGAGGCTACTGTTTATTCCCGAACCGGTCGCAAAGCCATTGCTTCACCGACTCTTGATCAATGTGAGCGAAAACAGCAAGACTCGTGCGGAACTCGTCACACTGCTGCTGTCAATCCTCGCTGATGGAAGTACCGATCTTGCTGCCGTCGACAAAAGCTTTTCCCAACTCACCCTCCGAACCAAGGGTAGCAGACAATCTTTGTTCACCACCCCTCGCAAAGGAGGGAACAATGGTAATAACAATAATGGAGGGCCATCGTCTAGCATGCCAACCGGCGGTCAGAGTGGTTTTGGCGGAGCCGAAAACGTTCCCAACTTGGTCGCTCAGAGGTGCTTGGAGGCGCTTGCCCAGCTTGTGTCCTACAATGATCAAATCATCCGATTTTTCTTGACTGAGAATGAATCTTTCGCAAACACGTTCAACAACAAGACGCCCCGAACGCCTGGAAGTGGCCGAAAGAACAAGGGCAAGGAGAAGCCCACGCATTCTTCAAACGCCAGCAGATACCCTGTTGTGGTCCTGATGAGCTTGCTTGAACGCCCATCGTTTTTGCAAAACTCCGCGCTCATGGAACAGCTCATGCACTTGCTCGCTAGTATTGTGAAAACACTCACATCGCTGGGCAGGAAGGCCAAGGAGGCCAAGGGTAAGGCAGCCGAAACGTCAGCAGCGGCGACGTCGGAGTCAACAGCAGCGACGTCAGAACCAACAGCAGCCAACCTGACCGTACCAGCAAGCGGTGAGACGTCTGCGAACCCTGATCCATCAGCGGTAGTACCAGCAAATCTCGCGGATCCTCCTATTGCTACGGCCAGTCCTGCGGACGGGGGCAGCAGCAGTGCTCCGGTAGCCGGGGAAGGCCCCAAACCTGCAGAACAAACCAAAGCCTCAGAACCTGAGCTTAAACCGCCGCAAATTCCGGAGCAATATGTTCGCTCGGTGGTCAATGTGCTCACTAATGGTGTTTGCTCCAGCAAAACCTTCCAGCATACACTCTCTGTCATCCAGCATCTGGCGGCCATCAACGACAACCGCGAGATCATTACAAATGAGCTCAGCGAATCCGCTCAACGGATTGGTGACGTCCTGCTTCCGGACCTTGATGAACTGGTCCACGTGTTGACTTCGGCAAATACGGCGGTGGATGTGCAGTCGGTCACTCTAGCCAAATTCTCGCCATCATCCGCGTTGCAAGCAAAACTGCTTCGTGTGCTGAAAACCATTGATTTCATGCGGTCGAGAGCAGCTGCAACCTCAGACAGCTCAGCCGGCGCTTCCCATGGAGCCATGCCTGATGGCATCGCGACACCACCCAATGAGGAGGCTGCACCCGCTGCGCAAAGCTCCGAGCCAGAGAACGAATCATTGTCTGTCATTTACGACAAACTCAACTTCTCGAAAATGTGGCAGAAGCTTGGTGCCGCCTTAGCCATCATCAACAAAAAAGAAGATATGATCCATGTGGCGACGGTTCTCCTTCCCTTGATCGAATCATTTATGGTGGTGTCCAAACCTTACGTGCTGAAGGTCAAAAGCCACCCGTCGAAAGACTCCACCCCCCCGTCGCTTGCCCGGGCCTCAACCAGGCAAATAGCGGAGCTTGCCGCAAAGGGCAACGACGAACTCTTCGTTGCGTTTACCGAAGAACACCGCAAGATTTTGAACACAATGGTCAGAAACACACCTTCGCTCATGAGCGGATCGTTTGCTCTTCTAGTTCAAAATCCAAAGGTTTTGGAATTCGACAACAAGCGCACCTATTTCAACCAACAGCTCCACAAGCGAACGCAGCGTGAGCATTACGGCACGTTGCAGATCAATGTCCGACGGCAGTATGTCTTCGAGGATTCGTACCACCAACTGCAAGGGAGAAGCGGCGATGAAATCAAGTATGGGAAATTGTCAGTGCGGTTCTACGAAGAAGAGGGTGTGGATGCAGGGGGAGTGGCGAGGGAGTGGTTCTCGGTCCTGGCGCGGCAAATGTTCAACCCGGATTACGCGCTCTTCCGCCCGTCGGCTGTCGACAAGATCACGTACCAGCCAAACCGCTTGTCGGACATCAACCCCGAGCACTTGTCTTACTTCAAGTTCGTTGGGCGTATCATTGGCAAAGCCATCTATGATGGTCGCCTATTGGATTGCTATTTCACGCGGTCCTTCTACAAGGCAATGATTGGGGCACAAGTTGATTACAAGGACATGGAAGCGGTGGATCTGGAATTTTACAAGTCCCTGGAATGGATCATGCAAAACGATATCACGGATGTGCTTGATCTCACCTTCAGCACCGAAGTGGAAAGATTTGGGTTGAAACAGATAGTAGACCTGAAGCCAAACGGTCGCAATATTCCCGTGACGGAAGACAACAAAGTCGAGTATGTGAAACTCACCGTGGAGCACCGATTGGTCATCGCTATTCGTGATCAAATTGAGGCGTTCTTGAGTGGCTTCCACGAAATTATTCCGAAAGATCTTATCAAGATCATGAACGAGCAGGAACTTGAGCTTCTCATCTCAGGACTACCCGACATTGACATTGACGATTGGAAAAACAACACCGAGTACGCCAATTACACGGCTTCCAGCCCTCAGATCCAGTGGTTCTGGCGTGCAGTGCGGAGCTTTAATCAAGAAGAACGCGCCAAATTGGTGCAGTTTGCTACGGGGACGAGCAAGGTGCCACTGGAGGGCTTCACTGCTCTGCAGGGTGTGAACGGAGTCCAAAAGTTCCAGATTCACAAGGACTTTGGATCCGGCGTAAGATTGCCAAGCGCGCATACTTGGTAGGTTTTTTGTGTTTCATGTGGGTGCACTCGCGTTAAGATACCGAACTCTGACGATGTCCGTCATTTTTCAGTTTCAACCAGCTGGACCTTCCTCAGTATAGCACATATGAAGAGTTGAGATCCAACTTGTTGACTGCCATTTCCGAGTGTGGAACAGGTGTGTGAGCCGTGTATTTGACTCTTTTCAAAGAGGAAGGTAACTGAAATTCTGTTACTTTGTTACAACAGGGTTTGGCTTTGCATAGAGAGAAGATTGCAAATGCAATTCCATGTATATTTGAAGAGTATCCAATCCGAACATCATTTGGAGGATCGGTGATTTTGGCTGGGTTTGGAATGTGTTGAATCTGTGAGGTGGGAAGCAGAGGGGAGAAGTAACCATGTTTATAAGAATATACGATGCGTATGTGCTCTGGCTGTGGTGGGGAATGATTGGAAAGTGAGCATGATGGCTGTGAAAGAGCCGGGAGGGCATGTCGTTGGTATTCCGCAACAAAGTCAAGGGGTATCTGTAGCAATACAAGAGCAAATAAAAAAAGAAAAGCATGAAACTTGCTTGATAGCAGGTTCCCTTTTTGTGGTGGTTTATTTTTGGTGTATGTGGGGAGGGAGCAAGCGAAAGCGGAGAAAGGAAACGCCGCACAACTACTACCGGTATCTATATACAACTACGCGCGCAGAGGGGGGAGGGCGGCTTTACACAGGGAGGCGGACGTCACGCGCAGAATAAATCACATGTCAGCAGCCACCACATTGGGTTGCTTACGGGTCCACGTCCAATGGTATTGCATGATAAAAGGCAGCCAGCACTTCGAAAAACACGCTCACAACATCAAATTGATCTCATCCTGCCTTTTCTGCTTCACTACCGCACTCAATTGCACGCATTGAGGTATGTATGGACAGGGTGAATCCTGCTTCGGACGCCAACCTTGCCAAGTTCCGACCTGCGCGTTTGATGGTTGCAGGACCCCACGATCCCAACATCATCGTAACCTTTAAATCCCCACAACCACCACCACACCCACACACCTTCACCAGGAAATTCAAAGGCAATGACGAACCTATCCACGCTTACCTCCTCAATGACCTCCCACTTCTTATCCCTCGCGGATCCGGTTCCCGAAGGAGCGGACGACCCCTGGCAGCTTGTGGCTACCCTTCCAGACCCTGTAGTGCAAGTTTACAAGCTCCGCAACACCGACTTCTGCTTCAAAGTCGTAGCAGATATCCACGCGACACCTGAGACGGCATTTGATTTGTTGAGTGACATCACAAGGAGAGGGGAGTGGGATGATTTGTGTGAAGAGGCAGGAGTCGTGGAGGTCGTGGATGGAGCTACAAAGGTGAAACCTGCTGTGGGCAAAGAATATGGAGCGCGGCTCTAACAAGGATTTCGAAAACGACCTCTTTCACAAAACAGTATCAATTCATGAAAACCAAGGGAATTTGGCCTGCTGCCCCCCGCGACTCGTTAGTCCTGTCCTTCGTAAAGCGACTGCCTGACGGTCGCTACCTCAACGTAACCCAATCCATTGTACATGACGCGTACCCACCGCGTGACGCGGATGGCATCGTGCGAATGGAAGCGAAAATTGCTGGGCAAGTGGTGGGGCCCACGCCAGACCATGCTCCCGGAATGTGCCGAGTAGTCCAGGTCGCCGACGGAGATTTGAAGGGATGGATTCCGAAGAGCGTCATTGGTTTCATCGCAACCAAAGCGGTACCAATGTCATTTAAGGCTTTGGATAAACTCTTGGCAGGGATGGAACAACGGACCGAGTCAAAAGCCATTGCTGAGGCAGAGGGGGCCAGTCGGGCGGATGGGGAGGGTCCGGTTTCAAGTATGAAGGAAGAGCTCCCTGCTGCAGCGCGGACCGCCACACCACTAGTCGCGGTCCCGACCGCGTCGCAACAGCTGGCGAGGGGTACACCGTTGCCGGTGGTGAGACGGGAGCGTCCTGTGGGTATCTTGGGTCGGATCCGCTCCGTGTTGGAGTGGTGGCAACCATACTTCATCACTGTCCTTCTGGTGATGAAAATTTGGAAGAAGCTACGCGAGCGGAGGTCTATCATATATTGAACTCCGCAATGAAATGCTACGCGCAATTATTCTGATACCGATAGACAAAACTGAAATTGTGAAGGACACTTCACGACGCAATCTTTTCTGTAGTAAAATAAATGAATAATTTCCTTGCTATTGTAGAGCGCTACCAGCATGAAAAGTACCTATCCTCGGTTAGTCTATCTCAACGATCACTTGTGATGTAATTTTATTGCGTCATGCAATGAACGAAGGTATCATCAGCCCATTCAGACCACAACGTCCTTCCCTCATCTTCCGTTATTATAAAGCCCTCTCTGGAATTTTCGAACTTTCCATCCAACTTTTGTTCCATTAACCGTCTTCACTCAAAACCTCTCTTTACTCCTTTCTTCTGCAAAACGCGAAAAAACAGCAATCATGACTTCCCAACCCACCCAGCGAATGACCACGCGTTTCCGCCAACTGCTGAAAGAAAGTATGTGCTCCATAACAGAAACAGTGTCGGCGTTATCGTCCCGGTGTTTACTTATGCCCGCCCTACATCAACTATAAAATCTGCAGAGGACCTCCTTGTCGGTCCGGGAGTTTTTGATGGACTCTCGTATGTCTCCAGATGGTTACCCTGCATCAAAGTTGACATTTCTCTTTAATCTTCTCATTCAACCCTTTTGCTTTTAGAGCACATGTCGCAAACAAAGTCGGATTCGACTTTTTGTACTTGGCAGGATCAGGAGCGAGCGGTTCATACATTGATTGGGCAACCGGATTTGAGCGTCATCACGCAGACGGAGATGGCGGCTTTGGCTCGGTAGTTATTGCTGAATGTGTGGCGGTTGATTGTGAAAAAGCGATGGGTTTTGTGCTAAGTTAATACTTTTGTCTTTTCTAGGACTGTGGTGGCTGCGTCAAATGTGCCAGTTATCGCCGGTAAGAGGAAGGCTGCATTCCCCATCAAACTAAAATCGAACCCAACTAACACCAACATCGTCATCATCATCATCCCACCAGACACCGACACGGGTTTCGGCGGCCCCCTCAACATCCGCCGCACCGTCCAACTCTTCGAGCACGCCGGCGTGGCCGGTATCCACATCGAAGACCAAACCTTCCCCAAACGCTGCGGCCAACTCGAAGGCAAACAAGTTGTGGCACTCGATGAGTACCTCGAACGCATCGCAGCATGCATCCAGTCCCGCTCCGACCCAGATTTCTACATTATCGCTCGCACCGACGCCCGTCAATCCCCCAACGGAAGCATCGAGGAATGTATCCGCCGCTTGAACGCCGCATTGGATGTGGGCGCGGATATGGGTTTCGTCGAGTCGCCGATGACTAAAGAAGAGTGCGAGAAGGTCGTGAGGGAGGTGAAGGGACCCGTGTTGCCCCATGGGTTGACGCCCAATTTGACCGTGGAGGAGTGCAGGAAGATTGGGTTCAAGGCGGCGATTTACCCGTGCACGGGGTACATTCCCGCCATGTTGGGCATGGAAAGGGGGTACAGAGCCCTGAAGGAAAAGGGGACGGATTTGGAGCCTTGTGAGGGAAAGCAGGTGAGTTTCTGCAACGGGCCCCGCCGTGATTGTGGTGTTTGCCTGGCATGTTTCCATTGCTCGCAAAATGTACGCAGGTTGATCTCACAGTACATACGATGGCATTTACACAGATCTACGACTTCTTCAGAATGGTGGGGTTGGACGAATGCTTTGGATTTGACAAGAAAATGGTCCAGATTGTCAAAGAGGAGTTGAACCCGAAACACAAGAAGCATGGTGGGAACTGAAATGAAGTATGCTGAGGTCCATATATCCATTGTACGATTTTGTATTGTGAATTTGTATAGTGAATTTGTATAGGTCTTTCTGTCAATTTTAAAAAATGATGGAAAATATTCCATCGAATAGTTTGAGTCCAGGGTATCCATACTGGATACCCAGGCCATTTCTTTTGACTTGTTGATGTTTTCGTTGGTTATCGGCCTAAAGCAATGCGAGTTGCTTCATACCAGCCAAAAAATGCAGTGCAGAACATTTGATCGGCGACATTTTTTCGCAAAGACCGCAAAAGCAAAACCAGATTTATTCGTTGCATCACTTTTTCTCAGTACACTGAAAATCAAAACACCAAACCCTTCCCAACAAAAATATACCCCCCGGAATGTTCTCAAAATAGAGTTCGAAAAAAAATAGAAGCTCACAAAAGGGTACTTCTAACTACCTAACCTAATAGTGTCTGGGGCTGGGCACGAAAAACAAAGGGAAGGTGCAAATAAAGGTATGGGCAAGCAAAAGGGCCAAGTGTCAGTCGTTGAGAAATCCTTCCCAGGACAAACCACTTTCAAAACAGCGAACGTGGCCACCCGCAGTCTGAGCGTCTAAGGTCAGTGCCCCCCACCGCTACCGCCCTTCTCCTTGATATCCCCGGTGCCTCCACTCGCAACGGACTCCTCCTCCATATTATCGGAATCCGGAACCGTGGAAGACGGCGTAGGCGACGCCGAGGAAGCCGCTGATGGGGACCTGAGGTGCGACCAGGCGTTGTCGCGGCTGAACAGAACATCGGAGCGAGGACGGACGCGATTCGTAGGCGGAGGGAAAGGTTCTTCTTCGCCGCGGGTCGGGCCGCTCGTGGAGAAGACTTTGGGCCGGTAGGTGGGGTGCTCAAGCATCACGCTAATGGAGAGGTGAAGCAATCGATTAGTGGGAACGTAAATCGACAATGATATAGCGACGGAAGCGAAAATACCTGGAATTCCTGAATTTGTCGATCAGGGCTTGCTTCCCCTGGATGTTCGCATAGCTGAGAGTGCAGACTTTGTCGCTGTTGAATTTTGACCTGCCGCATCATGAGCACGGTACCATCAGCACATCATTAGCTCCAGTAGTTCGGCAATCAAAGCACTCACCATCTCTTTCCAACAGCGCGTTCGGCAAAAGAGACAATAGCAGACGGACCGGTAAAATTGATGAAGGCGTAACCGACGTTGCAGCGATTTTTGAAATCCATGCGGAGGTAGAAGAAGTCGTATTCGCCCTACGGTTTATGTCATGGGACATGTGAATTTCAGTGTATTTTACAAGCTGCTTGCATTGGACGAACAACAGTTATTGAGCTTCACCTTGTGAGTTTCATTGATGAAATCGAGAAGCATTTGCTGTCACAAGCAACGGAGGAGTGGTTAAGACGACCGAAGGCATTCATTTGGCAAATGCGCAGGTCTTACCTGAGTGTACTTGTTCGGGATGTTGCGAATCATGAAGGTAGTCCTTTTGTCCTTGCCCATCACTGGGTGAGAGCAGTGAGATCATTTCTGCAAACACTAACTACTCCGAAGCCCTCACATCGTCAAGTCCCTCACCAATATCATAAATGTTCAACTCGTTGGCAGGCGAAGACAAATTCCTCGACAGGGACCCCGGCAAGGGTACCGGTGGTTCCGCGTCCGCAGTATCTCCGCCTCCTCGAGTACCAAGCGCAGGAGCAAGCCTGGCAGGTTCTTTCTTGTGTGCCGGGTCAATGTTCTCCTTGTCCTCGTTGAGAGCGGCGTAGCGGATTTCAGGGGCAAATGGAGAGAAGCCGAAAGAAGGACGGGAGATGGGCGCAGAGTGGATTTCAAACGGCGAAGATTGCCCGTTCTGGGATGTCACCTGGCGATGTAGATTGTTGTCTCCCGTGTGCGAAGATTCACCCACGGTGCCAGAGGGTGAAGAGAAGCTGGCGGTGTCAATCCGCAAGTGCGCTGCGAGAATCTGACCACGCGACAACTGCCGACGGTGTCCCAACGGCGATGGTGTCTGGTATTCAACGTGCATGTGATCGTCTTTGTGCTCAGAGTAGAAGGTATGATTGGTTTGGTCCACATCCATTGCCGAGGGGTCCGACACTGGGAGAAGCCTGGAGCGCGGAGTGGAAGCTTGCCGACGGTCGAACCCGCTTTCGAAGGAGGCCGACCGCTGGGGAGAAGGTGTGAATGATTTCCGGAAGTTAAAGTAATCGGTATCCTGCGCCGTAATCTGTGATCTGCCGAGAGGGCTGTTTGCGCGTTGAAAAGGTTGTTTCATCAAGAAGCTTGTGCGCAGGTAAGAGACGGCGTCCCACGTTGCGGCTTGTGAGTCGTAAAGACGGACGCGGAGTCGACAACCCTTCGAATATTGTGAGAATGGTGCCTAATGGCCCATCACGACTTGTGAAAGACGGTTTACCTGAAGCTCGCCTTCGTACATAGAGACATGCGCCCTCTCCGCTGCCCTTGTATCGTAATATTCAAGCACATGGCCTTTGGGAGTGTCGATCTCTCGGATGCCGCGAATGTTTCCGAACATTTTGAAGTTTTCCTGATGGGTAGTAACAGGCAGTAAGTTAACCTTAGCAGTAACGTTTATGTTCGCCAGCCAACTCACCAACAACACACCCTCTTCCCCTCTCCACCCCTCAACGATAACCTCCCCCTGGTTTTCAAGACACTTTATCAACACATCATCTGCCATCGATCCGTCCCTGACAATAAATGCCTTCATAATCGTCGTATCCGCGAAGGACATCCGAATCTGACCGATTTGGACAGAGCGGAAGGCAATGTAAGCGTGACAAATGTCAAAGAACATAATGACGACGGAGATGGTCGGAAGGCGTGTTGATCTGAATGCGTGACGAATTGGGCCATGTTCCTGAAAGGAGAAAAATGAGATTCTGGACAGCGCAGGATAGGTAGGTGCTCATATCCGTCGCCCACCTCGAAGACACTTTGAATTTGGGAGAGAGAAACATGCTCGGGGACATTCTCCAGAACGATGTTTCGAGTTGGATTAAATCCCATAACCTTGGCGTGAGCGTCCCCAGTCGATGAGGAGGTGGGGCTGTTGACCGCAGGAGATGTGAATGTAGCCGAATATGGGGTCTCGTACTTGGATCTGTCGTCCAGCGACCGGGACGCAAAGGGCGGAGTGCGTGTGTCGAAACGGGAATCCGATGGTGCGTTCACATACGACAGAAACTGTAAAAGGTGATTATCACTTTGAGGGGGAGCAGAGGTGCTGAATCGTTGGGGTGTGATCGGCGGAGTTTTCATCGAGCGGGCAATCGAGGGGGTCCCTAATGCTGCAGAATTGTTACGAACCTGACATCGTAAGTGCATTTGAGCGAATAACTAGTACCTTCAGATGGTTGGCGGATGAGAACTGGTCGAATTGGTGATGGAGTCATCAACATTATCCCAGCATTCATGTCGTTCAAAGTTTTGCTTTCGCGGGCTGGCGAATTGCGTGGAGTAATGGGAACGAATGACCGGATGTCGTTTGGCATAAATGGCTCATCAAAAACCTGTATGCGCGCGCAGTGGATCTTAGCGCATCAAAGATAGACGCGAAGGGCAGACATGAACAATAAGGCTGTACATACCGAACTGAAAGCGTT
Source organism: Borealophlyctis nickersoniae (assembly GCA_027604605.1). Taxonomy (NCBI): domain Eukaryota; kingdom Fungi; phylum Chytridiomycota; class Chytridiomycetes; order Rhizophlyctidales; family Borealophlyctidaceae; genus Borealophlyctis; species Borealophlyctis nickersoniae. The sequence continues at coordinate 15,638 of JADGKA010000012.1, read as the reverse complement.
GCTTTTGCGAGGTGCCGGAGCGAGGGGTTCGGTCGGCGAGTTCAAAGACATGGCGCCAATGAGAAAGGAGGGCAAGTTCTGCCCAAGGTCTTGGGGCGCCTCGGTTGGGGGTTTGAGCGCCAATTTGTCGAGGTCTTGGGGGGAGTAGGTTGGCATTGCAATGCGGGCAGACTGTTTTAGATGAACCGATACGCGTTAGAAAGGGTTCAGACAACGCAAGGCATTATGCGCGAGCTTCCCACGCTCAGGAAAGCGCGGCCAGTCAAATCTCGACAATGCGCAACAAGCCGTTGAAGGAAGACGTCACTCTGCTCTCAGAGACCAAGAAGACGTTCCTACTCGTTTGTCCTTTGGAGTCCAACAACGTCCTCCTCCACGAAACGGAAACATCGTCCTCAGATACCCACTATCCGTTGAAACGCACCTGAAGATTCAAAGAGCCAAACAAGGATGAGCTATCTCTCCACAAATACTCATTTGAATCTAACGTCGATGTTTGCCTTCCATTGGTAGACGGGGAAGCGCCCGCACCACCGTTGAAAGTCTCTATGCTTGACCCATAAACGCCACGGGAGAAAGCTTGATCTTTGGAGGCCGACTGCGCAAAACTGATGTTGTCGTTGGATTCAGACATTGTGGCCATGAACGGGAAGGAATATGATCGTCGTGCTTCCCAAAAAAGTTGATTTTGCAGAGAGAGTGACAGCAGGAGCGAAAGCGAGGGGAGAGCGGAACGTGTAAACTAACGCGACTTGACTTTTATGTCTTCAGGTACAAAGAAAGTCTCGGTTTCTTCGATGGTAGCAAGAAGGAAGCAGACAGAAGCCATAAAAACCCGTTCGAATACGTTCCCACGGGTTCAAAAAAGTTGCGTGGGGGAGCTCGGAAAGGAAGATAGGCCGTTTACGACTATTGGGAAGTCGACAGAGCTACGGCTGAGGCGAGTGTGGGAAAGGGCGCAGACGACGGCGTCGAAGTGGGAGGATTATTCGAAACGTGCCCACAAACCATTGAAGGTTGCGGGTAACTCGCTAAAGGAGGGACGCTGGCAACACAAACGCAGAAAGGATTGGGGGCAGGCCGTTGAACTTGGAAGGCGAGGAAACGACGATTCAAAACGCTACAGAGTCCCCTTCCTGAGCGTGGGAAAATCTTGGGAAATACGGACGAAAGGACACGGAAGCAATGAAGCAGACCCACAGTCCTATTTATACGGTTGCCATGGGATGGACCGGCTGGACTCCTTCCGTGTAGAAAAATTGTAGTGGTGGCTGCCTTCTTATTACTGTCTCGAAGTCGCGTGTGGGGGCACTGGTATTACACGGCGGTAATACAAATTGATGAGATCACTGATGTTCTGTCTGTGACTGTGATACCACGACAGCACAACTCGGAAGAAACAGGGAGACCCTTTTCTCCCGTCCGAATCCCATTTGCAGACCCGCTTCCTGGTCTATTCAATATACAGCCCACGAATGGATCATATGGGCATCAATACCCACACTATTCTGATGGATTAATGGATCATAGCAACAACGTCACGACCAAGAATCAAAAGACACCCGTCCAGGACAATTCTCGCCAGTGTTTTATCATCTCATTATTGCAAAGGATAGCTTTGACGTGATGAGGGATGTCACGGCAAAGGTCCGGCTGTGGGTTGCTCGGTTCTATTTTTGATGATTTCTTTTGTTTTGCGCTGTGCGCGCAGTCGTCTGCGAAAAAATGACCATCATTCAACCGTATTCAAATACATCTCAGTTACTGGCACAACCTTCTCCATACTTTTCTACATACTCCTGCACGCTGAACGTCAATATGCCAATATGTTGGAATACGTGCGTTGGAGATCATTCCATTCAGAACAACGGGAGGTTGTTACGGCAGCAGGAAGGGAGGAAGCTGATTCCCATGTGGCTGGATTCCCGTTACGTAATCCCAGCCAGCCACGTCCCGACTCTTTTTTGTCGCACCTGCACAATAACACACAGCAATCGTCTGGCGGCCGCACTCGATAACGGAATAACCACCATGGCGACTCACTTCTTTTTTATTAATTATATTTCACATAATGGAATACATAGAAAGTAACCCTAAAACAACTCCTGCCCACCATCGAGCAACCCGGCCAGCAGAATCCAATGATGGGAAAGCAGAAGAGGTGGTAGAATCTGTGAAGGATGGTCCATCCAGCAATTTCATAAGAGCTGGAGGATTCTCCGACGCCGTCTTTGTGGGATTTGCGACAATCAGGATCTCCCCACTGGCAGAATTGAGGAACTTGACATCCTCCTTCTCCTTGTGCACCGCCCAGGCCACCCATTTGACGCTAAGATTTTGCCCCTCGGTGAGAACCGGGAGGGACCAATGTGGGGTATCGTATTGTGCGCGCGTATCTGTTGCGGTGATGGGTTCCGTGCCGTTGAGGGTGGGGATAGTCCAGGACTTTTTGGTTCGGAGCACGGTGACATTGCCTGGGACGGTTCCGTATCCCATGAAAGGGACTGGGACGTCGGCGGCAGATTTGGTGGTCGTTTGGTAGTCAAGGATGGACGTTTTCACCCCCTCATAGATCCATTCGCACTCGGTGGCATTTGTAGCGTCCGTCAGGTAGATGCAAGTGTACTGTTTAATGTCCGAGGCGGTTTGCGGATCGAATCCCGCGGGGGGCGAAACACCCCAAAATGTCGCAGTGTAAATTTGGTCAGCGTTCGTGAGGTCTTGAGGTTTGAGGACTCTGAAAGCAAAGTAGTCGCCTTGTTTGACTGTGAGGACGGTGTTGGCAGGCGCGGAAATGCAGGTGTGGTTTGGGCCAGCCGCGCAAACTTCAAAGGCATTGACACGACCAGATAAGAGGAAGATGGCAACTAGGGCGACAACTGGATTGGCTACAAAGTGAGTTCAAGACTCGACAAATGGGCCAGAGGGATGGAAAACTGTGCGCTGTGACGTACCGTATAGTTGCATTGCGTGTGCGCGACAAAGAGATCTTCTGCCCGAAGACAGATGGCTCCTCGTCCTTTCTTTCAAATGAAAGACGGGACGCCTTCCACCCCACTCACCTTTCTTTGCCTCCGTTTGGTTTTGCGAGTGGATGGACCATGAAAGTCCGCGAAACACTTGCACAAGGAATAGTTTCACTCCCCACATGCATACCCCTGACATGCCAAACCTTCCATTTGGAGCATGCATACCAAAGCCACGCCCAAAGATTCCATCATCCGAATTACTGGGACGCGTTCCATGGAAATAGGGAAAGAAAGTTGCGTTCTCGGGATACCCACATACTGCGCTGAAGAAAAACAAATACAAGTACAGTATCAAACCCAAAATAAAAAATAAATTATTCATTCAACCTTCGGCATCCCAAACACTCCAATCCTCCCCAATCGCCACACATCCCTCACACGCCGCACAAACCTCATGCCTCCCAACACTGTCACAACAGTTCCCTTCTTGCCCATCCGACCTGTTCGGCCGGCCATGTGAAGGTACGATGCGGGCGTCGACGGTGGACCCAGAACAAATACGTGCGTCGCGTGCGGAATGTCTAATCCGCGAGACTCGTGTTCCGTTAGGACGAAAAGGTGCGGCGGTGATGGTAACGGATCACTGGAGCTGGAACTCGCGGGTGCGGTTGGCATGAAGGGAGTGAAGGGAGTGGTGGTGGTGGGGTTGGTTGTAGAACTGGTCGGAGGTGATGGGGTGGCAGATGATGGCGCAACCTCAGCGTCAGATGCCAACTCGGAGTCTGACTCCGAGTCTGAATCAAACTCGTCCGTGTCTTCGGAGTCGGATACAAAATTGTCGGATGCAGATTCAATCTCAGACTCTACAGCTTTACCAGAACCGGTATAGTCTGGCGCTCCCATCGCCATGAACTCCGCAGGATCAACGTCTTCACTTCCTCCAGCAGCGGCCTTATAATCGATGACCTCAATCAACCTTTCCGCCCGAACGCCCAACTCTCTGAACCTCTCCACCGTCTTCCTTACACTGACACTGGAATGTACAAACACCAGTGCCTCCCGGACCTCTTCCTCATTACACCGGTTCACAATGTAATCCAATACATCTTCAGCCGCGTCGGGGATGGTCCGAGAGGCCGTTCCGCTTGAATTCTCTTCATCTTCGGGGTCCACTAAAATCGCCTCTCCATCTTCTCCAACCACCCTCAACCGCCTATCCAAATCCAACATTACGTCATCCACAATCGGCGTAACTATCCCGTCGTCGTCCACAACAACGCACTCGTGCGTCAGCCCTTTGGGAGACCTCAAGTTGCCGCACATGTCAAGTACGCGAGGTTCTCGCAAGATTTCACGTTTCTCCAGACTTTTCCTCAAGGAGTTGTTGACGGTAGCGGACGATATAACCAGCTGTAAGCGACGGAGTTTACTCTCGTCTTTGATAATCTCTTCAGACGGCGACGCAGAAGATATACGTTCTTGCTCCGCACGACGGAACTTGTTGCGGACCCGAATAATTTCTGCGACAAGCACGTCACCAGCCAAACGGTGCACGGATTTGTTAAATTTTTGTTTTACCGGGGCGTAGCGGGAAGGAGGAACGTCCACCACTCGATCGACTTCGTCAACGACGAGCATTTGAAGACGACTCACGTCAAATGCCTTCTTTTCGAACAACTCAAGCAGCCGCTGTGGCGTGCCAACGATAAAGCGTGGTTGGTCTTTGCGCAAGCGCAGCACCTGCTGATCAATATCAACTCCATTGATGGCGCACTGGACGAGTTTGGGATAGTGCTCGGGTGAGACGTGAGGGGAAAGGGATTGCATCCAAGTTGTACATTGAACGGCTAACTCCCGGGTAGGTACTATCATCATTGCTTGGAGGTAGCGGATGAAATGGTGTTTCTGCTTTGGGAGTTCAAAGTCTTCGTCGCTGACTTCCATGACGTGCGTTTCTCTGCCTCTGCCTGCCAGCTTCGTAAAGGCCGGGTAGGAGCGGGATAGGATGGCCATGACGAGCCCAAGTGTTTTGCCGGATCCAGTTATGTCTTTGAGAACCACGTCCTGGTCTGAGAGAATGGCGGGAAGGAGTACCGATTGGCCCTCTGTGGGGGTGTGAGCGTCAAACACTTCTGCTAGAGCTTTCGCCACCAGCGGTTTAACCCCAAGATCGGTAAACGGGACCTGTAAGCACGTAAAGAAAGATGGTTGGATACTACACAAGACGTACGCCACCTACTAAAAGGAGTGTACATCATCCCGCAATACTCACCTCAACATTGGTGATCCTGTCTAACAAGCCCAGTTCAGACTTAATCACAATATTACCCTGGCTACCTTCTCCACTCCCCACACTCTTCCCCGTCCCCAAGTTCAACATCTCCTTTTTGATCTTCCTTAACACTTTTCCCTCATTCCGCCGTTCTTCAAACCCATCGTCCCCCTTTTCAAAACCGTCTTGCTCCACGCCCTTCGTTTCGACAGTAGCTGGAGCAACACCACCCGTTTCTCGTCTTCCCCTCCTTCTTGAAAAGCCAGAGGATTTGTCAGTCCGGTTCCGGGTTGGTGTCTCGGGAGAGGGCCAATCGAAATGAGCACCAGAAGTCTGTGTGGAGTCAGGAAAGGATGAAGCAGGGGCGGCGGTTGGGGCTCTCTTCAGAATTCCCCCGGAGACAACATGTTTATGTCTGGTGCATATTATTGAGACACTAGTCCGTGTAGCTGTGGGTGCGCAGCGGGATAACAGACGTTGTCGCAGCATTTATATGTAAATTGAGAAGAACTGGGCCGCGATTTTTGTCGACTTCGATTCATTTCAGGTCGGAGTTGGCAAACGGTTGGCCAGTCACGTGAGAGTAAACAAACATTAACATTTTTGACTTCTATTATTTACACGAACAAAGGGGTAAAACGGAGAAAACGGTTGCACCGCCGCCGTAGAAGACCGGGTCGACTCTTTTTTGCTTTCTGCATGCTACTCAACAGACTTTTTCCCTCCCCTTTGTCCCTCCAGCTTTCATCGTTAAGTTAAGGAAACCTGGCCACCTCCAGGGTGCGCCCCTCCTTCGCATCCGGTTCGGCGCCCTCTTCAGCCTTTTGCGGGACTGGCAATTCGTCAATCTCATATCGTTCAATGAATTCCGCGGCGAAGATGCTTGCTTTGGTGTACCGACGGGTGGCGTACTTTCGGTACAAATTCTCGTGCTTGGTGGATCTTTGCAAGTAGTTGACCATCAGGCCAGCACAATGAAGAAGTTCTTCTTGGGTGTAGCCCGAGTAATGGACCAAGTTGGCGTGCTGCAAACGTATCAATGATGAGACAGGGCACGATACCATAAAAAGCCAATTACGGGTAAACTCACCCATTCCTCTCGAGTCAACATCCTTCGAGCCAGCCATAAAGCTGCTGCCGCAACCATAGACGGGGGTTGATCCAAGAAGTGGAAGTCCACGAGGGAAATTTCCATCAAGTACTTGGCAAGGGTGCGGCTTTGAATATCGTATCTGTCGGCCTTTGAGCACCGACGAAGGAAAGTGAGCGGCTGAGGGTATTGGAGTGAGAAGTCCAAGACCTGAAGAATGTAGCGTTCAGCTCGGAGGACCTCTTCGTCTGTGAAACCCCCGTCGGTGACGTAAATGAAATTCTGAACGGAGGGTGCGACGACTTCTTCGTATTTCGCGGCGATGAACATGGCAGTTGCCCCGACGAGCTGGAATCATAATTATTATCATCATAATTAGGGACTGATGAATTGAATCGATCTTAAACAAACCTGGAGCTTCTGCATCGAGACGACTCGCATGGACAAGAACCGATCGACGATGTTGACACTCAAGTAGAGAGTTTCCGGAAGGAGGCGGAACTTGTAATGCACGTCGATAAGCCAGTCCACCAGGATGCTTCGCATTCCCCAATGCAATTCCTTCTGATCATCCATGTAAAGAGGGTTGGGCATGGTCGCCACCTGAATTTGGTGAAACAGAAATTAGGAGAAACTTCCCGAGGCACCAGCCAAGAAACAATACCAACCTCAAGTTCTTTCATGTAAGCAAAAATTTCTTCGGCATACTCAGCTACCATGCAAGGGTCACACATGTCCTCGGCATCGAGATCGTCCCAGTCTTGAACTTTGAGTTTCTTTGCAACGGGCCCAGTAACATCCGGAGCGGGCGCAGCGGCCTCCGGTTGTTTCACGGCGCGTTCTTGTTCGTGTTTTTTCTCGTTAGTTGGTTTGGACTCCTGAGAGCGAGTCTTCGACTCCGCACGCGATTTGGACGGCACGAGTGCTTCTCCTTTGGCTGCCTTCACTTCTGTCTTCACTTCTTTCTTGGTCACCTCGACCGTCACCACCGTGTCAACGTTTGCATTACGTACTCTCGGGGCGAGAGCTTGACGGCTTTGACGGGTGACGGGCTTGGTAGGTTTGTTCTGGACGACGACATCTCGATTAGACAAGCCGAGAAACAACATGGGGTAATGACGGAGAAGAATGACGCAAAGTGCAATACTCACATCCTTCGAAGGCACTGCAATCTCACCGAGAACGCGCTTCCTGACGTTAGCGTTGGGGTTCACAGCTCTTTCGCCCAGAGCACGCGGAGCTGCATCCTTTTTTGCAGCGTCATCTTTCTTGGCGCCGACGGACTGCACCGTCTTGCCCTTCAATGCAGCGGCCCTTCCTTTGGTCCCAATGGCGTGAACTGCTTCATTTTCTTCCGACGCAACGGCGGCCTTCCTGCTGGCGATGCGGCTGCGAGTTTGAATCTAAAGTAGGCAATTGCGTACAACATCAGTCTCAATAAACGTAAAACTTTGGTGTTCAGGCATGCATCAAGTGACAAAAGCTATTCTACTGGAATGTATTGCCATTGCACGAGGCACTAATCTTCAATGTTGGGTCACGATCGCTTGGAACGATCGTGTCGATGCTGTGCTTCACCCAACTCCAGGCACTGACCGCTGCTTCCATACAACACTCTACCCACCTGACTGGTGAACATTTTGCCTGAAATTCAAGATGGCGGTGGTGGTTTAAGCAACTGCCTAGTTGAAAAAGCAAGAGGAAGGTGAGCGATCGGCGATGCACAAGACGCGTTTTTTGCAAGCGTTTCGTGGAAATGCAGACGGAATATAAAGCGAAGAGGACCGATAATGCTTTCAGCATATGGGTTCCGGCTTTGGACTCACAGCAGCTTACCTTTGGTTGTGTGAAATGGGATCGGAAGGAGACAGCAGACTGCAATACAATCCGCTCTCTGAACAAACCTTTCGTTGTGGAAACCCGCAAAAAGAGGTTGGAAGGCACCCGCTTCGTCAAGAAAGGAAAGGGGCTCAAGCGGGGACTAGTCCGAACCCGATGTTTTCAAAGAGCTGGGTGAGTTCGGGGGATGATTGCAGGATGGAATTGAAAAGCGAGAGAAAGCTGCAAACTTCGCGATGAGTTTGGGCCCGGTTCGAACCAAGCAATTTGCTCACTTCTGCTTACGACATCATGTCCGAACGCGTCAATAAAACAGATTGCAAGAGAAATAAGTACATTTTCTTGGCAAACCACCACCAATACAAAAGGGATTATGGATTACACCCTAATAGTACCGCTACTGCAGATTTCTGTGCCTGTGCTCTCCTGTCAGACATCACCATCAGACAGGCTGGTGTCACTCTTGGACTGGCCAGCACACCACCCTCTTCCTGTCCGCCAGGACCTGAATTTTAGTCCCCAATGCCAAGGGGTTCCCGTCGTACCCAAGAAAGGCAGCTTTGCCTCCAACCCGAATCCGTCCAACGCCTTGATTGCCAAGTTCAAACGCATCAGCCACATTCCATGTCACAAACCCGATTGCGTCTTTCTCCTCGATGAGGCCATCTTGGATAGCATCAGCAAACGCCCAACCTGCCTCCCACATCAAGTTCCGCGCATTGCCATTTTCTCTGATGGATAACCCCACTTTGACGCCCGCGTGATGTAGGATTGAAATGGAGGAAGGCGTTGGATGTCCTGGTACCCGACAGAGGCGCGTTTCCCAAGTGCCCGGGGTGCAGCGGGCAGGCGCCAGGATGACAGGAATCGAAGCGGACGCCAAGTCCTGGGCAACCTAACAAAAGAACGCATGGTTGACGCCTTGAGTCATAGCTTCTCGAAAGCAAACTTGGTGGAAGACTCACCACCCATGCTTCTGTCCCACCGAACACTGTAAAGTTTAAGTGTGCCCCATTCCCTATCCTTTTTTCCACTTCCATCTTCAGGCCAATGAATTTTGCAATGTCATTTGCTTCGTAAACCTGGAAGAAATGTTTGGTCATCCTTGCCCGTGAGCGCAACAATAGAGTGCGATTGGTTCTCACCTCCGCCACGAGCGGTATTTCACCCTGAATAACTCGAAAGAAAGCAGATGCTTCTTCATTTCCGGACACATTTGGGTCCTTTTCGATAGCTTCTAGCAGAATGCGCCGCAAAAGCCCAAATTGTCCGGATATTGAATTGGATGCTGTAGATCCTGGGAGAAGGGATCATCACTTAAGTAACCCCCGATTGTCCTAACCGTATGGCGCGTCGAACTCACCATCCTTTGCGGCATTTCCAAGAGTAACATGAACTGCTGATACATCCTTAATGACCGCTTCCTTATAATCTGCGTGAAAATGGTATGAACAATGGTGGATCAGCACACTCACAATGATCCAAATGTACATACGAGAGGATCAAACGTACATTTAGCACCCGTCCAAAACGCCACGCTTTGCCCTTTAACCATTCCGGATGCCATCGGCACAGATACCGAAACAAGCACGCCTTGACGATATCGCGCCTTGCAATCAGTACTCCAGGTGCTCTCTGCACAGAAGAAACATACCCTTTACCTGCACGATGAGCGGAATCCAGCATCTTCGAGTTTCCAACCCTCAAGCCATCCACAGCTCGCGTGCCTCCAGAGGCAGGCTCAAATCCCTTAGACAGTCCGTCTTTTGTGACATCCTCTGCAGCGATTTCTTGTAATCCCAGAGTGACAGTACTCGCAATGATCCCCTGTTTCTCACGGGTTATCAAAATGGCAAAAGGCCCCAAACTAGAACTGAAGACGGTCACCGCTCACCGGCACAATCACACCGCCATGTAAGTCGTATAAATCTCCCCACATCCCACACTCTTCGTTTGTTCCGATGCACGAGACACTTCCATTTTTGACTACTACGGTGGCATTTTGAACCACAGTTTCCTCGTCAGCATACAAGCGAGCATTCACAACTGTATATGCCTCAGAGTCTCCGGTGCAGGCTGCACCGCTTTCATCACGCATTTGCATACGAGAAACAGACGTTGGAGCGTCCGGGATATTGGTGAAAGGAATGGAGAAGGTTTTGATGCCATCCGTGTAGACTTGGAGGGGGTGGGCGCCGAGTTGTAAAGGATCCCTGATTAAAACTGATGAGTGAAACGCGAACGTGCCAGTCAAGGTGGATAGCCCTACCGATTCCAAACTACGAGATCCGCGTCATACCCAGACGCGACCTGTCCAATCCGCCAGCCAACTCCCAACCGCTTGGCAGGGACGCTGGTGACACTCTTGATGGCTAAATGGGCCGGCAAACCATAATGATGCGCTTTTGCGGCTTCGTAAATCAGATGCTATTGCGTCACATTAAATTACTTTTCAATGCTTCAGCAAATGCGGTCAGCGATTTATGAACTTACGCACCTGAGAGTTTAAAACCGGATGATCACTTTTAAAGGCAACTTCTACCCCACTTTCACTAAGGACAACCGCAGCTTTGGTGGAACTCCGATAGGCTTCACGTTTGTATCCCCAGTTGTCAGCCTATCAGACAAACGTAACTGGTTTGAGAGGTAGTCAAAACCAGCATCAAAGGATGGAGGAGTGACATACAAAAAGTGCGACAGAAATGTTCTCCCTCGCAAGCACTTCCGGGATCATCCAGGCTTCAAGCGCATGATGAAAGGCAGTGATGTTGAATCCAAACTCATGAGCAGTGTGAATCATGAGCTCCAGGTCATACGTCTAGAATCCCGGGCCAACGTTCGGTTGGGAAGCGTACTATACACAAACCACGCAAAAATCGCACACAGAATACCTCATAACAATGGACATTCAACTTCACATCGCCCCTTAACAGCGCCACCAAACTCTCATGCGCTTCTTCCTCCGGGAACCGTCCGCTGATGAAGAGGTGGGCGTCCTTCCCGTAATTACTTTTGGCAGCTTGTGCAGCGACGCACCAGTCGTCTTGCGCGTTCAAGAGGTTTCGAGCCTGTTCGAAACGTTTTCGAAAAAGCCAGCCCTCACCAAGCCGGGATCCGGGCATTTTCCCTAAGTTGAGCATGGTTGAGACATTGGCATATGAAAGGTATTAAAGTGGTACATCGGGGATATTCACCTTTACTCCCATATACATTCTTGGCGTTTTCACCTAAATACCGCGACAGTTTACAATCAAAATCTCTCAAACTGTCCCTCTTTAACATACTCACCACATGCCATTTTCATCCACCTCCACATTCTTCCCTCATTTTCTCCCATCCCCGCATTCAGCAGCATGTCCTCCACACTGGCCTTGGGGAGATGCTTGATCGCGTATGCTTCTCCACCCATGAGATTGCCAGATCCCGGAAGGATCAAAGATGTTGTGACTCCTCCCTGAAAAGAAGGTTGACCTTATACATACACGCTTTGCGCATCAGAATTGGGGGAAGAATAAAGCGTACCGAATTGATGATTGAAAGTGCCGGGTCTTGCGGACTGATTCAGAGATAAACTATGAGATCGGCCGGCTAGCTTATTTGAAAATACCTAAGACTTACTCAAACCCATCCAAACTCCTCAACTGAGGCAAGGTCGGATCTTCCGTCATTTCATTCACATCTAAAAGGCAAAACGAAGTTTAATGAACTTCCCTCATTTCCGAATCAAACTGCTGGGCTTACCATCACTTGCCTCCATTTCCGGCCATGAGCCTACTCCGGCATGGCTGTCCCCCAAGAGAAAAGCCGGTAGAACGTCAGACACAACAATGCCTGCTATATCCATACCTAAATGGGGAATCCACCCTCACCTATGCATATCTACCAATCCCGGCGTAACAAACCTTCCCTCAACATCAACTCGAACCTCCCCAGTAACAGTCTGACCAGTCGCTACCACATCCGTGATAACCCCATCGACAAACAGGATATCCACACCCGTCCTGACTGTATCCGCCACCCCATCCCATAACGTCGCGTTTACGATCCGCGTCGCGACGTTCTTTCCTCCCGGATAACGCGGGTTGGTGGTACGGTTGGGGTTTCCAACGAGCATGGCGGGCGGTGTGGAGTTGAGAAGCGAGCATTTCGCAAGACCGTATTGGAATGCGGAGGGGGTGGTCGGGTGTGCCACCGCTTCAGCCTGCCACTTGGGTATGGCTCCGTCGATTTTTGTGGATCTGTGTCCGGCGAACCATCCGACGACACCGATAATGACTAACAAGAAAAAACCGAGGCCTTCCTTGCGTTGGGTGGGCAATGCCGTTGTTGTGGCCATCTCGCTTGTTCTACGAACACTACGAACGACGTAGAGGGACGCGTTGAACAGCAAAGCCTCAGAAATGCGCGACGGATACCCAAGCCGTAGTATTGTGTTTTCGAGAGTCGTGCACCAATTATCTAATACCTGTTTATGTTACGACGTTATGGCCAGCTATCCTACCGGTGCTTCACAGTGTCATGCTAAAACAAGCCAGTGTAATTTTCTGATGGGCGAAAATGGATGCAACAACAAGCAGGCACTGATCGTGCTTTGGGGACATGTGTGGGCCTGACTTTTATTCATTTCTCGCCTCATCGCCAATTTCTTCATTGTGCCCCTCACCATCGTCAACATCGTCTCCATCCCCGACATCGCCTGCATCCCCGCCTTCATTCCACCCGCCCAAACGCCCAATAGTAGTCCTCAATGCCTGAATCCACTCCGGATTTGGGTTATCCTCGGTCGGTGGAGGAAACAGACCAGGTAAGGCAGCCTGCGCAGCCCTTATCGTGGCCTCCAAATGCTCCTCACCGACAACTTCCTGAGGCAGTTCTTGCCCACCAGCCTGGCCAGGAGCGCCGGCTTCCATCGCCGCCTGCTCGCCCTCCGCTCCACCTCCAGCTGCCTCCGCGGCACGCACGGCAGGGTTCAGATTCATCCATGGCAGTAAACTCTGGAGCAAGCCGCGTAGGAATCCCATGTCTGAAAAGGGGTTCGAGGAGGCGGCGCGGGATCGCTCATACTCTTCGTACGGGGAAGGAGGGGCATTGTCTGGTGGGATGGGATCATGCATGTGGACTCCCAGAGCCGTTACGTCCGGTGGAAGGGCGCCAGTTAGTGACGGGAAATCTGGGAGTCGTGCAAGCGTTGCTTTGTAAGGATACACGCAAATACTCGAGATATTTCGGAACAAAAGCTCACCTGAGATGAAGATATGTCTCGATACATTGCGCGGGATCCCCCCAACGTATTTAGTAGTTCGGATCCGCCGACCTTCAGAAATCTCGGCGTCCTTTTTCTGCGAGCGACCCACAACACTGCCCACGTTTTCTCGTAGCCACGACAAGACCTCAGGTACCTTCCACAATGGGTGATTGCGCTCGACGTACAAATCCAGCAAAAGTTTCAGAGCATTTTCCGACTCCGTCCTGTGGGCAACGGCGAATTCATAAACATCCTCGAATAGACACGAGAGCGCCAGACTGCCTTACCCGCCCAATGTAAAGAACCCGCTGCCCGCAACAGCCGGATCACTTGCAGCACATTTTTCATAAATAGCCAGAACCACTGAAGGGAAATAAGCGATTGCCTTCTGCAGCATCCGCGAACTCCGCGCATGATCCTATATCCGACCAGTAAGTAGAGCGTTCGAACGGACCATTCATCTTTCGAGTCACCTTAACAACCCACCTTCCCTTCTTCGTTCTCCAGCTCCCATTCCGCTAAAGCAATCGAGTACGCCATATTTGGCAACATGTCCAACCTCTTCTCTTCCCCCCATTCTTCCCATAGCCGACGAAGCCAGCGCAACTCCTTCGCCCGAAGGGCGTAATGGTCAATCATCAAAAGGGCGCCCAGTGGATCATTGTCCGGGTCAAGACTATAGAGAGGCGAGTCATCAATGAAACGGCGTTGACGCGAAAATGGCAATCAATGACAACCAGCGATACCATACCTCAGCAAGAGCTTTGTGAATTCAAATGAAGTCCTCCAACAACCTCGCCGCGCGACGTAACCGATATGTCGAAACACAACCAAATGCATTGCTCTGTTTTCGAATCTGAGGTAGGGCAGTCGACATTTTCCTGTGGCCAGGTTGAACATGGAGTGGAAGGCTCGTTCGAACGCGAAAAGGGCCCGCTCGATCAATTCCGCGGCCATTGCTGTATTCGCGAGCGGTGGTGAGTGTACTCATTCGTAAAGTGAGGAGACGGAAGTCGAAGATTGTCACCTATCTCATTGCTATGTTTACAAATCTCACTGAGTTGGGAGAGGGAATCAATGTGATATGGGTACATGTGTTGCAGGTGGGAGATGGTATTCGGATCGTGGGTGGAGATGCAATCCAGGAATCGCTTCTGAATCTCTTGGTATGATTTCGAGTGGACGAATGTGAAGTACGATATGCCTTTTGAAATACCAGAGACATTCATAAAGTAAATCTGACCGTATCGCGAAGGACATCTCGGAAAACCTACCATCTTTGCTGTCAAACAAATCCATCGACAAGCCCGTCTTGCTCATTCTTGGCCATGTATCTCTTGGGGTAGCCAACAGCGGCTTCTTTGGCATTCGAACATAGTTCTTTCTTTTGATCTCTTCGTCCACGACACGTGACCCAAACATCCGCTTCATCTCCGCGTCCGCGTCTAGCATTTTGCCGTCGACTCCGAGCAGAGGCTTCCCACCATACGCAGCCGAGGATCCATCACCCTCTTGTTGTGATGCGGACGCATTTCCCAAGTCGCCAAACTTCTCGTTCAATTCTTTGAGAGTTCTTTCAATTTCGTCTGCATCGTTCTCATCAGGACTGGCAGCAGGTTTCTTTCCTTTGCCAGAAGATGAATCTTTGCCAGCCTTCTTCTTCTTCTTTTTGGACTTCTTCGACGGAGGCGTTGGTGAAGGGTGCTCCTTGGGGGCACTTTCAAGAGTTTCTGCCACGGGGGCCTCGTCATGGTCAGAGTCGGACGGAAGAGCCTCCCCGTCCTCGCCCGCATTCAACTGGAAACGATTGTCTGATATCAAGTTGGTGTTTACAAGCCTTCGCTCGGAGGGGTGTCCGTACCAAGTCAAACAAGTTCGGTTTCCCTATGGCAGCGACTTCTTCCGCTGCGTCATCGTCGCTCTGGTCCGATGGGTCCCCTTTCTGGGCAACGGAGAGCGGGTCGCCAATATCTCCGCGTTGGCGGATTAGTTTTCTGTATGCGCGAGAAGTCATTTTCTTGTTGGGAGTCGAATTGAATTGTGGTCGTGTGAGGACGCTCCAAGCTTCAGAGCATCTGCATCGGTCGTCTGCGCAGACGGTGGGACAGATATGGTCACCTGATATACAGCCCACAAGCCACCGTCCCCGGAAAGATGGCATCCGCATTGGTAGGTCGACGTCTGCGAAGATGGCCCGTGCCTCCGCAGATATAAGCCACCGAC
>JADGKA010000011.1:0-75868 GCA_027604605.1 Borealophlyctis nickersoniae | reverse complement strand
TTTTGCCTCTACTTTTGCGACCAGTCGTTCTCCGCCTTCTTGCAGGTGAATGCGTACGACCTTGTCTTACTAGTTGACCATTTTTGTCGTGGTACAATTGAGATAAAATTGTTCTCACTGGTATCAGTTTCGCTATTGTATTCACAAATATGTTTACAGACAGATCCTTGAAATATGGTGACAAACTGTCTGCCTCCAAATTTGTTTCCACAGCAACCATCCATCTCTGTCTTTTAGTGAGCCTCTCCATAGGAAAGGATGACATTGGCGTCTGGATCAATTTCTTTGAGAGTCTTTTGCCAATAACTTTGAAACTCGTGGGCTTCTTCTTTTCAAAATCTCAGCATCTATACCCGGATAAAGCGGTTTCCATTTCGAGATTTCTTCCTCTGCTTTGACGGAGTACACTCAGCTACAATGGCAAAATTGGGGGGTTATGCCTTTTACCACGAGGTGCTGAAGAGCCCGAAGTTGATTGTTGCACCAATGGTGGACCAGTCGGAGTATGTGAGTATTGTTCACGTCTCCCCTTGCAGTCCTCGACAACAACTCTAACATGAGTCCTTACCTACCTCAGGCGTGGCGGATTCTCTCACGCCGTTATGGAGCGCAACTTTGTTATACTCCCATGTTCCACGCTAAACTGTTCGCGGAGAACCCAAAATATAGACAGGAACAATGGCAGACGGGACCTGACGACACGCCAGTCATCGTCCAGGTGCGACTGCTTTGCGCGTCCAACAACGACGTTGAGCCTATGTTGATATGAGTTTGTTTCGGACCTAGTTTTGCGCAAACGACCCCCAGACCCTTTTAGCAGCCGCGAAATATGTGGAGAATTCTTGTGCTGCCGTGGATCTGAATTTGGGTTGTCCCCAGCACATTGCACGAAGAGGACGATACGGGGCTTTTTTGCAAGACGAGTGGGAGTTGATTGCTAGCATGGGTAGGAATCGCCGGGCGATGTCCCTTTCCAAGCGAGTAGATTCTCATTCTTCTACTAGTGGGATTACTTCATAAGGAATTGGCCATTCCCATAACGTGCAAAATTAGGATATTTCCGGACGTAGGAAAGACCATTCGCTACGCGAAGATGCTAGAAGCGGCGGGGTGCCAGGTGTGTCGCAACTCATCATAGTATCCTTAGTTCACCCTCTAATCAGCGTTTCAGCTCCTCACTGTGCACGGGCGGCTTCGGGAACAAAAAGGTCACAAAACAGGGTTGGCGGATTGGGAACAGATTAAATGCGTCAAGTAAGTGTATGGCGACCCTTGCTGTCCGACGGATGAAGCGCTCTCTAATTGGGACATAGACAGTCGGTGTCCATTCCGGTATTTGCGAATGGGAACATCTGTTACTATGAAGACATAGAGCGGTGTATGGCTGCAACAGGAGTAGACGGTATAATGACAGCAGGTGCGTGCGGTTGCATCACTTGTGATTATTGTGGGATGTCTAAATATTACATTATGCAGAGGGCAATCTATATAATCCAGCTCTTTTTACCGGCAAGCACTTTGCATCTTGGAAACTTGCTGAAGAGGTGTGTTTGACACACTGCACTTGTGTTTGAGATGGAGTTCCTTATCCTACTTCCCAGTATCTTGAAATTTGTCGCTCCGTTCCGAATAGCGCTCCAATAAGCGCGATCAGAGCACACATGTTTAAACTGTTCCGACCATGGTATGTAGCATGCCGTGTGTCCCTACTTCCTTGGCAGTTTCGTGGGGTAATAATACGGTCGCGGAAAGTCTCGCACAGTATCCTGACATTCGATCCGCCCTAGCGAAGGTTACGTCGCTTGAGGGATTCTCTAAGCTGGTGACGCAACTCAAACAGAATTTGAAGGTAGAGCCTGGAAGTACCTCGTCGGATATTGCTTATCATCTGACATTGTGAATTATTGGCCAAGGCTGTCGCTGGGGAGAACACAGAATTTGTTGGACCGTTCGAGTTGGATGACAATGGGTTTCGAAAACTGCCCAGTTGGGTTCTGCAGCCCGAATTCCGCGTCGATGGTACTCTGAAAGCTGCGGGAAAGAAGGGTGGTGCAAACGAAGCGGGGGAAACGGATTTGGCCACGGCAGCCTCGACGGAGGGCGCCCTGGTTTGTGCGGCGGATGGGAAACCGGTAGACACAGAACCCTCGGATCCGGTAATTCGTGCGGATACCTCGGAGGCGGATGACATCTCTCACGCGGGAGTGGGTGAAGCATCTACCATAGCAAATGGGTGTGGGATGCCGGAAAATGGGGAGAGGTCGACGAAAGGCGAGAGGAAACGCGAAGCACCTGATGGTAACAAACCGTTCGTATCCAATAAAGGTATTGGCTTGACTGTTGCAGTTTTGTGCAATTTAGGACTGAAGTGGTTTTCTTGCAGCTCGGCGGATCAAGGAGGGTAAGGTGGCGTTGTGTAAAAATTGCCCCAATGTCGGTTCAGCGAAATGTTTTTTGAAGCTGTGGTATGTTCTATCGGAATACCAAGGAAAGCGCAGGGAAGTATTGGAACTGACATCGTTCCTGATGTTCCACAGTAAAAGCTGCTGTAAGACGAAAGGTCGGGAGTTGGCGAAAGCCCGTGAAGCGGATGGGAATACAGAGGGCGAGGAGGCGGCGGTGGATGAGACGACGATTGATGGCAAGGACTGGAAGAAGTATGGGATGCTGTGTGAAACTCACCGGTTATGGAAGGTTCCGCCTCCGAGAGCGCTTGGGGTTGGGGAGAATTCTAAAGAAAAGAACACTTCCGAATGATTTTTCTTTTTTCGTGTGTGATTGAGAGTGTTGGGACGCGCAGTCAGACGCCCAGTATTCGCCCAGTCCGCCGGTGTTTTTGCCAGCACAATTCCCGCAAACGGGAGGCTTAGATATCACTAACGGCCAAAGTGGGGTCCATTACGTAATGGCGAGCGCTAAAAGCCAGCAGAAAAAGCGCAGGACGAGCAGACCACGGAATATAAAAGGAGGGCCCATCCCCCCCGTTTTTACGCTACAGCACTCACCAATAACCACCGAAATCCTCAAATCAAAAGGTAGGCAGCCAGCACCCTTTCACCCTTTTCACAAATACACAGTACGCGTTCTTATGCTCTCGCTCACTTACTCCTCTTACTTCTGTCGCGTACACAGTTTCATACTCCATATATCCCGTACCTTCAACCCCCACGTAACATATTATCAAATATGACTGAAACCACTCCCAAACAATCCTGCTCCTGCTCCTCCAGCGGTGACTGCACCTGCGCTCCCGGCGCCTGCAGTTGCGACACTTGCAAGGACAGCGCCCCAAAGGCCGCCCCCAAGTCCGGAGCTTCTGAGCACAAGCCGTGCCACTGTGGAGGTGGATGCTCATGCGGAAAATCCGCCGAGGGTTGCAAGTGCAAGGATAACCAGGTCTCCCACGGCTGCAAGTGCGGAGACACTTGCAAGTGCCCTCCCGGAAAGTGCACATGTTAGATTTGTGTTTTGAGGTAGGTTTTTAAGTTGTTTAAGATTGTTTGCGATCGACGGATTGATTTGATGGACCGATATTCACTTTCTTTATCCCTCCTTCACAGTTGTTCGGCAACAAGCACCTACTCGCTCTTATTCCCCCCTCGAAAATCTTGTTTGTTTTCGTGTTTCCGTAACTAGTTTTCCTGGCTTGATGGCATGAATCTGTCGCTTTTGTTAATACATATCGTAAAAAGCATTTGTGGTCGCATTTGTATGTCTTTATGTCGTGGTCTGGTTACGTGTGGTGATGTGGTCACTTCGAGATTGGCTGGCGTTTCATTTTGTCTTCTTGTCAAGAACATTCACATTCACCAAACAAACAACCGTCAAGCTCGCATGCCGCCCGTTCCACAATGATGAACAGTAACTTTTTAACAAACACTTACGTACATGAACTATCTAAAACTATGTAACTATTAAAATGGATTAGGGTTGCAGGTATCACGAATACGTGAAAATATAAACTGTTCTATGAATCATGCGACCGATTCTCACACGCGTCCGGTTAGATGGTTGATCTTGAATGGAAGATATCCCTCAACCAATAACTCAGTGTCCACAGCCTGGATTTCAGCTTTGCGGCCATAAAATAGCATTTTTTGCAAGTCACGCCTGGTCTCGATAATATGAGAGGTCGTGGTACGTTCGGATATCGAAGCGAAAACGCAGCTCACCGCAAATCCACACAATCTTGAACGCTCTTCCTCGATAGCATCGAAATAGCCTTCTTCCGATCGCGGTCCGTCAAGGGCGGAAGTTTATCGAGGTCCACCCCGGCTGACGTCCAATCTTTGGGACAAAGGCCTAGGAGACGTATCCGAGGAGTTGCCAGGTTCAAAGCGTCAAATGCCATCGCCTTGTTAGGCAGTGATAGTGAGGAAGGAGATCGAACTAAGGGGCGAAATGACAGGTAGGTACGTACCCGTGACCCAATTTTGTAGCACAGAAAGATGTCGAGGCCATGGGGATCGCAGTCGACGAGACAAAGAACAGGGATCCGCGATTCTTGCCGGATTTCTTGCATGAGTTCCATGGGTACGGCGACTCTCGCGGCATCACCATCATCATTATCGGGGTCATCCGACACATCGGGAACAACGCTTTCCGCACTCTGAAGCTCAATCCTCGAATCCCCACTTCCCCAACCCATTTCATCCATCTCGAAATCTATCGGCACCCCGTATTCGTCGTCCGGCGTCCAAAACCCGCTTTCACCATCCAGCGGCTCGCAACTGGTCCCCGATGGTAGCAGCGAAGCAATTTCAGCGGCGGATTGTGAAACAGTATTAGTAGGCACAATCTGGACGATTTCTGATAGGTGTTTCACTAGTCGCCGTGTTGACACGTCGGGATACCCTTTGCCCTGTCATTGGCAATTAAGAAGAAATCTTAGGAACGCAGCCGTGAGTCGACTTACGGTGATAATGATACACGGACCGCAGGGTCCCTGGGAAAACTTGCTGGCTAACACGGTCCGAAATGTCGCTTCCTTTTCGATAACGAGAACAAATCGGGCGTCCGTTTCCAGCTGTGAATGAACAGATAACATAACTATGGTTAAGGAATCAGAAAGATGTGAGTATGGATTGAAGAAGGTCAAGAAGCGGTGGAATAAGAGGATATCAGCTATTTGTTCGAATGGGGGTATAAGTAAACCCTAGACAAGTTCATATTGAGTATTGCTTGGGGTAAACGACAGTGGCTGAATGCATGTGCTCTGGATGAAAACAGACAAACCTGGTCACCACCAGTGCTGCAGTCGGTTACGGAGCCGTCCTTCATAATGATACGGAGGTCCCCATGAACCAATCCTTTGGAGGCTGCAACCTGGAAGCACCATCAGTAGAACAGAGAAAGATGTTCCAAATTGCACGATACTTACGACGTGCAGGCAATGTCGAGGTACTGCAAACGTGCAGGCGAGGTCCTCGACAACCTGGCGATCAAAACCTCAGGAAACACTCGATTGATGGTTTATTCAATAGCTGGAACAACAAGCAACCTGGTCGACAATTTGTTGTGATCTGAAGAGGGCCACATCCCGATAGTAGATATCTCTGGACCAACGAATTGAATTTGACGTTCTCTGACCAGTACAACCAGTTGAGCCCTCTTTACTCACCGCTTGGTCGCAACAATTCCATCCTCAAGCAAATCTCTGCAAATTTCCAGGATTCGCACGTACACATCTGGATCCAACCCGTTTCAACCACTGCCAACCACAAGGGACCATCGTACCCAATCTCAATGGGGGTACACTCACCAAACCGTGGACTATCGCCACGAATCTTTTTGAAGGCCAAGCTGCGACTCGTCAGACGCATCAATTTTGTAGTTTCGTCGTACCTAACGTATGCGCGAGCGGTCGAATGTGAGCGGAATAGACTCCCGTCAACTAATTGGGGTGATTCTGACTGACGTCCAGGCTTTTTTGTTTCGAGACAAAAGCTTCAGGACTGGTATTGAATCTTCATCCCGTGCGTTTTGAATGTCATTAAGGACTAAATTGAGGCGCTGAAGCATCCAGCCGCTAGAAAGCACGCTCGTTAACGGAACATCAGTGATGAGTCCAATCACGACACGGTTCGATTGCTGATGTACCGGCTTCTCTCCGTCGTCTGCCAATAGACGCCAATATCCACATCCGACATACTATCTGTCCCTACAGCAATAACAGTGTCTTGTACAGCCCTCTGGGCGTTTTCTGCTGCCAGTTGTCCGATATCCATGGCCTCGTCGTCCCCTTCGTTCGCGCCAAATCCGTCCAGCTCGTTTCCAATCGCACCATCCCCCAACGATTCCCACGGCTCCTCTTCTCCAAACTCTTCATCCCAGATGTCTTGGGCGTCTGATGCTTCAAAGTGGAGCGAATGATTGGTGTCGGCCTCGGGAGGCGAGCTCTCGTCGAGATCCCAAAACCCCTCACTTTCTGAAGCCGATGCCTCAAAATCAACTGTCGCTTCCAGCAATGGGCTCATGGTAGAAGCGGGGGAAAATTCGGGCCATTCGGTGGGCGAATGATGCTCCAATGGCGAGTCATTGTCGTCGATATCTGACCACGAAGGAGAGTGATGGTCTGTCCCCCATTCGAAACAGTGGTCGGGTGAGAAGTTTGAAGCGGTGAACGGAGGGCTATCCTCCTTTGAGTGTGACGGGAGTTCAGGGACCCAGTACGTGGGGTCTTGGTCGTCTTCTAGTTCGGGTTCGCTTGAGGGGAATGAAGAAGCTTCGAGCTCACCAATGTCGTGCTCCTCTTCGGATAAAAATAGAAGACATGACGAGGAGCAATGGGAACCAATATCGTCATTTGGTGGGGCTGCTTCCGCAGCAAGAGTGAGAGCCTCTTCCTCTGTTACGATGAGACTGGAGTGTCCCAGCGACTGTTCGGCGGCTTGACTGTCAATCGCATTGCTTTCAATTCCAGCAGTCATTTTCAAGGAGGAGACTGGCGTGTCTTTCTTCTCGTCCGTATCCATGTCCATCTCCTTCTCCATTTCCCTCTCCTCCAATTCCCTCTCCTCCGCGTTCTCCTCGTCGTCCTCCCGCTCCACTAGGATCTCACGATTCGTTCTTGCTCTCCGGCCCACTCCATACGGATCTTGGTCATCTTCTTCTTCGCCAAAATCACGTTCCTTCCGCTTTCGTGTAGCGCTTACACTGTCATCAGTGACATCTGGAAAGTAGCGGACAAGGAGCGATTCGGCGGCCGCGTCGCAGTCCAGTGCATCCGGCAGGTCGGATAAGTCTGGGACAGAGGCCGTAGACGTCTCTGCAGCGTGGTCGTCGTCGTTGCAGACCAACTGTATCCAGGACGGCGGCATGCTTTGGATGGAGGAGGCCGAGGATGGACGAGGATCCAGGGACTTTTTGAACTTTTGCTGATCGCCAGATTCCGAAGATTCCGAGGCTAGGAGGAGGAGGTGCGTGGGAAAGATGGGGCTGGTTTGGATGGATACCCACCGGTGTGTTCGGATGTGCTCAGCCACAAGCGCTGGCCTCCAAATAAATCCACCGCGCGGCCGTGCTTTGAATTTCAACCCCCTTTCAGAACCCCTTGTTTGACTCCAAAAACTCAAAACCTTTTTGAGCAGAGCTCCCAGTCCCTCCTCGTCCGCATCCCCGCCCCCGCTCATTGGAAAGCACCTCGCCCAAAATGAAGAAGTTTATGGCAAAATTCTCCAAGGACTCCAAGGACTCCAAGGACAAGGAGAATAAAAAGTCAAACGGAACATCTCCCCAAAGCCAGCTTGTAACTGCCCATACCCCTTCTCCTACCTCGAAGAGCGCTGGTTCGCTTCCTCGTACCCCGCCCGCCGCTGGCTCTGGACAGTTCAAATCGGGCTTTGACGAACTCTACTTTGTGGGCCGGCAGCTTGGGACTGGTTCTTTTGGTATGAGTCGGTCCTAACTTGCAACGAGTGGCTCTTGACTTCTGATACTAAATTTCCTCCACGCCCATAGCGACCGTAAAGGAATGCACGCGGAAATCGGACTCGAGAAAATTCGCAGTGAAAATCGTGGATAAATACCATGTTAAAGGTACCTATTGCATACAGCGCGAAGGTGTAATTTCGATCAAATGTAACCAGTCGCGCTACTCCCAGGCAAAGAGGATATGCTGCGGTCCGAAATTGCAGTTTTGAAGAAAGTGCACCACCCCAATATCGTCACCCTTCACGATCTGTACGAAACAGATAGCCATATTTATCTGGTTACTGATTTGGCGACTGGTAAGGCCCCGTCGCCCGTTTTGTGTATTGTATCATCTAATCATCTAACTGGACTTGTCTGTGCAGGTGGGGAGCTATTTGATCAAATTTTCGCAAAAGGAAGCTACACGGAGAAAGATGCGTCCGCGCTAGTAAAACAGCTCCTTAATGCACTGGCGTACTTGCACAACTTGGGTAAGAGAGCCGGAAATGGTGATTGATGATTGTTATGTAGAGACTTGGCTCATATAACCTTCTCCCCATTCCCAGATATCGTACATCGTGATTTGAAGCCAGAAAATCTTCTCTTCAAGGACACGACTGAAACTTCCGACATCATGGTACGCTTCCCTCTTTGTTCCATTGTTCCTAGGTCTCAACAACCGAATATTGATTCCTGTGGGACAGGTTACCGATTTTGGCCTGTCCAAGATCGCTGCCGGAGCTGACTTTTTGAGAACCGCATGCGGAACACCACATTACGTCGGTAGGAGAATGCCTTTCCATTTTCAGCATTCCGACCAGAATGACAATTGGATGGAGCACTCTTTCTAACACATTTGTGATTGGGCTATACAGCTCCCGAGATTTTGAAGCAGACGGGGCACGGAAAGCCTGTTGATATGTGGGCTATGGGAGTCAGTAAGTGTCACCGCTTCGTTATCAATCAAGCTGCTTTGGGCATAGGACTTACAGGACCTTTTTCACTCCCTTCAGTCACTTACGTCCTCTTGTGCGGGTACACACCTTTTTGGGGCGGAGAAGATTCATCAAACGCTGCGCTCTACCAAGCTATTGTAGACTGCAACTACGAATTTGATGAAGAATATTGGGGACAAATATCACAGTCAGGTGTGTGTATTGATTGTGGTGTCGAGAATGTACGCCACTTGAACCAACAACTGAACCAACAACGTGGTTTGCAGCAAAGGATTTCATCAAAGCTTGTTTGGTGGTGGACCCTGCTGCCCGTCTAACTGCTCGACAAGCGCTTGAGCACCCGTGGCTCTTGACCGAGTCTACGTTCGACCTCAAGCCTAACCTCGAAAAGAACTTCAACGCGAGGCGCACGTTCCGGAAAGGTATGTCCTCACTTTAGGTGCGGTTGCTTTATTTTATCTTTCTCACTTAACTCTGTTCTCTAGCTATCCTTGCTGTCAGCTCAATCAACCGGGCCAAGAACGCTTCTGCAAGTTTCAAAAACTTGCTGCCTACACCTCCAGCGGAGGAAGCAGACAACAAAAAGGAACTCAGTGAACCTGCGATCCACACTAGTATGCCTGGCGCATTTCCCAGTGCCAACAAAACCCTATAGACTCTGTACTTAGTAATTAGTTTTTGATAATATGTTATTTTCTGGTGATTTTGAGCTGGTGAACCGTTTTTTACAACTTTTTTACTGCTATGACAGCGAACAGCATGGGCACATACACATGCGGAAGCGCACACAACGGTTGTATTACACTGTTTACAAAGTCTTTATCTACCTTACTGTTTTTTACAAGTTTTTTACTGCTATGAGAGCGAACAACATGGGCACATACACAAAAAAGTTCCACCCGAACAATGAAGAACCGTCAATAGGACTTTAGATAGCCAGAGCAACCAAACCAGCCATCACGGTCGCCGCCGCGCCCACGATTACGTTCAGAACGCCAGCGTCCATGGACCCAGTCGCGCCATTGTTCTGGGCGCTAGTTGTAGCGGTGGAGCTTGGAGATGATCCGGCAGTTGAGCGAGCAGGGGAGCTTGTGCTTGCGGAAGGCAAGGCGGTTGCATCGGCGCGCCACGGGGCAATCTGAGGCAATCTGGCGGGATCCAAACCAGCATCCCCACAGTCTTTGGTGATGT
Source organism: Borealophlyctis nickersoniae (assembly GCA_027604605.1). NCBI lineage: Eukaryota > Fungi > Chytridiomycota > Chytridiomycetes > Rhizophlyctidales > Borealophlyctidaceae > Borealophlyctis > Borealophlyctis nickersoniae. Next base: position 65,810 of record JADGKA010000011.1, on the reverse strand, counting down.
TGGGTTGAACTGTGGATTGGAATTCGGCCTGGAGGGTCGAGTTTGTAGGGCATTGTTTGTAGCAGAAGCTGCACAAGGAAATAAGACGGTTAAATTTTGACATCCGTACGGGCAGGTAGGTACAATCCCTTTGATGACGTTTGGCAACTCACCCCAAGTTCACAGCTTGGTAGCAGAGGCAAACGGTGTACATTGTAGCATTGTTGACCTTTTGCCCGTTCTGAACCGCGGGGCTCATGCAAGTGGAGTCGTGGAAACGGGGACCGTTGTCGCTCAGGCACTGGGAGACGACGTTCATAGGGCAGCCGGTTTGGGCGAGGGCGGGGGTCGCGAGGAGCGCGATGACGGCGAGGGATTGGAGGTGCATCGTGTTTTGGACTGAGGGTTGTGGGTGTTTGTTTGGACGGGAGGGAGCTGGCAGGTGTCGGTGGGGATCTTGGAATTTGGTTGGAAGGACGATGACGGAAGTTGATGGTGTGGGGTCGGGGGATGAGGTCTCCTTTTTATATACCAAAGTCGTGGATGCAATGGGAAGGGAGGAATTTGGTGGCGCGTTTTCGGAAGTTGAATTTGGCCAGAAATGGAACAGCTTGGAATGAAAACTTAATCACGCATTGAATCATGATCAAAAGCCTGATGCAAATTTAATGCAACGTCCCAAATGTGTGTAATGTGGCCATTTGAGCTCAGCGGTCAATACACGGAAAAGCAAACAGATTCATTTATTTGCAATTTAAACGCATCCTGGTATATCTCGCATGATTTACAGCACTTCCCCTCGAGCCGCATCACGGCAAATCATTTCCATCGCCCTCCACAAAGCGCTCTAGACACGCCAACCGGCCGTCGGGGTTCGTCTCAACATCATCCCACGACCTCACTACCTTCCCAGACTCCCTCTCAACCACCACGACCGCGGCGTTCGTCACATCAGACAATCCCAAATCCGCCAGACCGCGCCGCGGGTCGACGCTTTCCTTCAAAGCAAGACCATGCAAGCCGGCGACACGGTCTGCGCCGTCCAGGGGTATATGAATGACGGTCACAAGCGTCTGGAAGACTGGGTGGTGGCGAACGAGATTCTCCAGAAGACGCGGGCAGAAGCCGTCGTCCTTTGAAGAAAAGTAGAACGCAACGTACGGCGTCTCGAGACTGTGGAAGCCGCCTGGCACGGGGTCCCCCGAAGGGTTGAGGAGGGCGGTCGGAAGGAGGCCAGAGAGGGAGAGGGCTGCGTAGGCCGTAGGTGGGGGCGGTGGATCAAGAGTTGGCTCCGCGACGGTCTTTGAGTGTGGAAGTGAGGACGCAAAAAGAGGAAGCGCGGCCTGTGTGGACATGTTTTCTTGGATAAGTCACAGTAGGGATGGAAAGAGTTGTGAGGTTGGGTTGAATGTGGGTATGGGAAGTGGAGCTGGAGTACTTAGGTGGAGTCGGGGTCTTTTATGCATTTGCGCACTCACTTTGGGCTCACTCACGCTGACGCAAACGCGTAAGTTACTTAGCAGGACATGAGCAGGACATGTGGCGGAGCTCGCCAAGGGTATCCATATTCACATACCCATCAACTCGCCCATGCACCCCATATGGCATCCACGGGCGATTGGCAAATGTAACAGGATAATATTCAATATATTGAATTAATCAGAGAAACCAGTACGCCATAGCGGCTAGAAACTCGGGAAAGCATTTTTCAACGCCGACTAAGTCAAAAGCAGCTGGTGACTGATTACGCTTGGCAGGAAATGGGCGACATATGGGTAAAGATGCGCGTCTCTGTTAGTCAACTCAAAGCGCTAATACTTGTTCCTTGCCAATGCGAGCCTCACAAATGGTATGGTCCCAAACGAGGTAAAAGGCGGTGGGAAATGCAAATGGTATGGTGCCAAACGAGGGGGGAAAACGTGGGATGTTACAGTAGGTCTACGTCTACGTCGGTGTGCCGAGACATGCACTTTTGAGTATTTGGAAGGAACTCCACATTCGGAATCTCCAAGTTCTCTCCTTTTTGCCTGAAAGTAATGGACCACAAAGGAGGTCCGTGCAACGGCACTCTGCATCCTTATGGATACCCGTCGTCTTGCCCACGGTATCCAAGCAGAACAACCTCAGTTGTTCCAACACCTTAATTTTCAAATTCATGTCCCCTTTTTCAACTGCTCTTCTATCTGCTGTATAGAAGCAGAGAAACACCAATGGGAGTACCAGTCGGATTACAGACGCTAATGGTTCACAGGATAACGTACTATCTAGATAGTAGTTCCATGCTTGCGATGATGTGGCTTGTGTCTCTTATGTAAACAGGTTTCCTCCTATGTGGTGTCCTGCTCTTCCTCTCGCAGTTTGATAGTCTCCTTTCATCGCTCGGTAAACGATGGCTTTAACTCATCATACAGCACGTCAGCATGATTCTACTTCTGTTCCTCCACCCCCCTCAATAAATATGTTTCAGTCCTTTCGCCGATCCAAGCGCGGGCCGACGCCCTCCGAAGTGATTGCTGAAGCTCGTGCCTCATTGAGGCGTCCTACACGACCGTTCACACCAGCCAGGGAGAGAGGGTGGGATTACGGAGGGATTGAGAATGGAAGAATTAGCAGAGAAAGTTGGAATGGAGGCGATGTATGGTACGTCTATAATATACGCTGGTCAACGTCCTCCAACGATAATCATTCAATATCAGCCTTTCATCACATAATGATGCCATTCACCCAGCGTGACAACTATTACTTATACGGAGCACCGCCGCCTTCGGTCGCATCGCCCGCATCAGCGTTTTCACACTCGCCCGTATCGTCTAGACCCATTAACCCCATCACCTTCACCATATACCTCATCAGCCCAGCCAACAGACGATGACGGAGACGATGAATGTGAGCCCTCATCTTCATTTACACATCCGAGTCCACCCTCTACTCCGTCCACGGGGTCCCGTCCGACCTCCTCAAACGACCTTCCATACCAAACGTTTGTTTCGGCCATCCGCTCTTTAAACGGACGCGACCCTCCTCCCCTTCCTGAGGGTATGCTGCGCGTCTTGACGGCGCTGGACGACATTGGGTGGATGTCTCACCCTGCTGAGGACAGCGGACGAGGAAAGAAAGAGTGGAAGAAGCGTCGAAAGTTTATTGTGAGCGAGATGGTGAAGTGGATGGACAAGGTTGGGACGGCAGAGGTGGCTATCGCGGCTTGCGGGATTGTCTTGAGGGTAAGGCGAGTAGGGAACTTGTGGCGAAAGTGTAGCAGGACTTGGGCTTTGCTGCTCGATCCACATCCATGTCTAATCCATTCCCGACTCTGTTCGTTTCTCTACTTCTTTGGTTGCTATCGTTCAACAGATCAGTCAAGAGGAAAGAATATTGGTCAATACATGCAAACTACTGTTCAAGCTGAGCAAGAACGAAAAGAATGATGCACACTTTCGGACGTTCCGCGTTCTAGGTTTGCGCAATGTGAATTGTGTTCTCGGGTTTGAGCAAGCGCCGGCGTGCTCAAAGAGGTCTCTTGATCCAGAAAGCCTACTGTTGTTTCTCGACTCTTGCCTTGCCAATTGTTGCACTTCTTCTACATCAGCATCTTCGTCATCGTTGCTGCTCTCCGATTCCGCCCTATGGGATGTGATGATATCCAGCACCGGAGCGTTGAAGAACGCGTGCAGTGATGAGAAGAATATGAAAACACTGGGGAGCCTGAGCGGAATTGAGAAGCTGGCTCTTGCTATTGAGTCTGTGATGGAGGTAGCGCATTTGGGTGCAGAATTCGGATATCAGCACTTGTTAGCAATGTATCTTTTCCTGACGTCTTCCAGTTGAACCCAGCAGAGTTCCCCGATGAACGCCTTGACCAAGCAGTTCAGTTACTGATACACGTAAGACGTTTATGATTATACCAACCTTGTTTCCAAAAATTGAAACGTGCACGTACCGCCGAAATTAGCTGACAACAACACTTCGCGACTTTGCCTCTGCCCCCTCGCATCGCTCGCTATTTCTGGCTCCCTTTTCCTCCCAAAGCGCAGCTACGCAAACCCCTTTAAATGTGATCCTGCGAGTCATCAGAGAAGACGCTGGTCTTGTAGGCTCGGAGGAGCTGATGCTAAATGTGTCGAGAATATTGAGGTATGCTTGTGACACTCTCTTTTGGTGGATATCGCGAAGAAACCTGATTGTTTGGGATTTCGCTCTCGCGGATCAGCAAATTATCACTTTACCCTGAATGCGTACCGCATCTTGGTGGTGCAGAGAACGTGCAAGCGCTACTTCAGCTCGTGGTGCGGTATCAGGATGATAAGGTATGAAGGGGGAAATGTTCACCTATAACGACGGCACCGTGGGTTCTTTCGGAATGTCAAACAATTCTCATCAAACTAACACTCCAAAGTCCGTCCCACGCTCTCAGCCCCTATTGATCCGCATTTGTTTTGTGCTGGGTACATTGACCGCCGACGTGGGGGAAGATGGAGGTCAACATTTGCACGTTGCAAAAGGAATGGAGGATCTTGTGGCCTTATTGGGCTTGTATGCTGGTGTGGAGATCGAGAAAGAGGACGATGAAAATGACGACGGCGGCGACGATGCAGGTGGTGAGGAGCGCGGGGGAAGTCAGAACTCCGAAAATGAGGATGTGCTCGTGAAGGTAGCGTCATTTGGTCTTTATATGTACAAACGAGTTGTGATATAACTTCTCTTTTCCCGTGACATTCTCAGCTTATCAGATTAGTTGCTAATCTGGCCCTCGATCCATCTGTTGGAGCCAAGTTAGTAGGGATGATCGAGTTGGAGACATTGGTGGATTTACTGGGTAAATTGAGTGATTTTGTTCGGGGAAGGTATTGAATTTGTTTATGACTTCTCAGTTGACGGAAATAGCATGTAAACCGATCGAGCATCACGAAGAACTTATCCTCAACATCGTCGGGGCACTCGCCAACTTCAGTTTCTACGGCGACTGTGGTACTAACTGCATCTTACAACGACGGTTGGAGATTGCAACATGTATGTTTACTCGGCGGCTCGATTCCATGTCCTGAGCCATGACTGTTGATCACAATGGCAACCCTCTTGCTATAGTGCTGATTCCACTGCTCATGCACGAAAATGTGGAGACGGTGGTGGAATCCGCACGTGTATTTGGCAACCTCTCCAGAGAAAAGGCGGTTCGGGACATTCTCCTTTGCCATCGCGGTACGAACGCGTGTCATTCATTTTCATTGAAAACGACGAATCGCCAATTAGGTGGTGTGTTCAACAGGAACCGAACTATTCACAATCCTGCTGGATCATCCCGGACGCGACGTTGTTTTCCAGGCGTGCGGGGTGCTGATGAATCTGTTGGGACAGGCGGGGGCGGAAGAGCACAGGGATGTTGTTTTCAGGAACCAAGGCTTGGCGAAGTGAGTGTATAATTGCTTACCAGTTCTGATTTGACAAAAAATCTAACGCATGTTATCTGTGAACAGACTCGTGGATGTCTTCTGCAGCGCTGTGGATGCTCAAGATATGCCACTTGCGGTGGTAGCAGGGAAAACCATGCATAATTTATGGTATGTGTGATGGCCATTGCTGTTCTTCCTCATCCGAAGCTTATGTTTTTGTCAGCACGGGTGGGATCGTGGTAGGGGAAACTGAGCTTGCTCGCATGGAACAAGCATTGGATTCGGCTGTTGGTAAGTGATAAGACAGGTGATAAGTCTCTTACTTGTCTTAACAGGATAATGTACTAATTCTTGCCCCTCTCCGATTGGATGCAGAACTGGCAGATAGCTGGTCAGATCCGAACGACAAACACTCGATTGCATTGCGGGATCTGGCAGGTCGGCTTGCGCTAGATTTGCTAGAAGCAAACAGCTGAAGAAATGAGACTTGGAAGATTGTAAATAGCAAGAGCGGGGTAGGACTTAAATCAAATATTATAACTTGCACATGGCAAACAGAAAACGCGTGAAAAGGAACGTTCAATGACAAGGCTCTTGGGGGACCAACCACAAAGTCTGCCAACTTCGTAACTTCCCAGCGCGTATGTCCAGTGCTTCTTCTTCTTTGTGAAAAGAATCCCATTTTCGAATCTGATAGATACAGCGAAACAAGTCATTCTAAGCGCGCTGCACCTTTTGTTGGATACCCACCCGCAATAGATTACGAGCCAAACGCCGCCAGCCTCAACAGCCGCGCTGCGCGCTGGTGCACTCATCCATAGTTCCCTCAGTTTTCTGCAACACCACCAAACGAAGATGATCACTCGGTGCTCTACGCTGGGACAATTCATAAAGCGACCCCTTACTAGACGACTGTCCACAGTGCCACAGGTAATGCCCATCTCAACCTGTAGGGCACCAGTGTTGGCGCTCTCCTCAAACCGCAGACCAGGCTTTCAATATATTGCCAGAGGTCAAAAACGCCTTGTCGAAGGGCACTCCTGTCGTTGCTCTCGAATCCACAATCATCAGTCATGGTGAGGCGAGGTGGATCAGACCCAAAATACAAAAGCACGCAGTCTTGAATATAGGAGATTCCAGGAATGCCCTACCCGCAAAACCTGGAAACGGCACTCGCGGTTGAAGATATTATCAGACGTGAAGGTTGCATTCCAGCTCATATTGCAGTCATGAATGGACAAGTCAAAGTTGGTCTGTTCTTTGCGGTCAATGAAAAATCTTCGCCAATGTATCGGTTCGAACTGAAAATCATAAAAAGGCCTAGGAAGAGAGGATTTGGAATGCTTGGCAAAGGCGGGAGTCAATGCCCGCAAAACGTCAAGAAGGGATTTGGCTTTGGTGGTGTCCCAGGTGCGGCGGGCCACTCCTATTACCAAACAGTGTCCGCTTCCTAAACCGTCGCCACCTCCAAAGGGTGAGATTGGGGCCACCACCGTATCTGGAACCATGGTTGTCGCACACAGAGCGGGGATCAAAGTATTTGTGACGGGAGGGATTGGAGGTGTTCATCGTGGGGGAGAACACTCGATGGATGTCAGCGCTGATTTGACAGAGTTGGGCAGGACACCTGTAGCCGTCATTTGTGCGGGTGCTAAATCTATTTTGGACATTGGGCGGACTTTGGAGTTCTTGGTGTGTCTTTACAATTGCCATTCTTCGTGAATGATGAACGGGCCAGTGTAACCCTTGGTTCCCTCGACAATCAGGAAACGCAAGGTGTTCCTGTCATTACGTATGGAAATGACAACGAACTTCCCGCGTTCTATACACCACGCAGTGGATTCAAGGTTTGAGGTTTATTGACGTGGCTTCTGGACTCGTGGGCTATGCTAAGTTGTAGAGTACCTTGTCTTAGAGCGTCCAAAATTTGAATTCTCCGCCCGCTTGCGCGGCGGCCATAAGTATGTCCATCACTCAACTCAACTGCGCTTTATGTCACGCCACTCTCAAGCATTGTGCCTCATCATTGTGCAGAGGCAAATTGGGATCTGCAACTGGGTAGCGGGATGGTGATTGCTGTCCCAATACCAGCCAAAGACGCCCCAGAAAGCGCTGATGCGATAGAAGGCGCAGTGGTCAGCGCAGTGATGGAGGCAGAGTAAGGCCTTTTCTGTTTCGACTGCTGACGTAGCGTCCCTAACAGCGCCTTGCCAGGAAAAAGAGTATTCGTGGAAAGGACATCACACCCTTTCTGCTCGACCATGTGAAGCGAATCACTGGCGGAGATTCTCTCAAAGCCAGTGAGTGAAAACTCCGGATTCTTATCCCAGGGTTTCATTTTTCATTTGCAAATCTTGGCATTTTTTTTTGTGCTGGCGAAGATATCGCTCTTGTCAAGAACAATGCCCGAATCGGGAGTAGGATCGCCGTTGCGCTACAGGCTCTCACCAACAGCGGGACTGATACACCACCTGCTCAGTCGCAATCAAAAATGCACCTGATGTACAATACCGACGGCATGAAACTCTCCTCTAAATCTAAACGACCTTTCATCATTGGGGGCACCGTGCTGGATATAACAGCCAAGTGGACCCGGGAGACACACAGCACTCGCGACCAAGGCGTTAAAAGTATCTTGGGGACATCGTTTCCTGGCAAAGTACTGCAAACTGCGGGTGGTGTGGGCCGGAATATTGCTGAAGCATGCTTTAGAACGGGGGGTGCTCCCAGGTTCTTCAGCGCGGTGGGCGCTGATCTCGCTGCACAGATGTTGTTGGATGAAATGCGACAGATACGAATGGTACACTATCGGCGTCTCATGGGTTCCTCTCCCTCTCTGGTTAGTCCTTCCTGGATTAATACAACATCACACTCCAACAGGACATTAGCGATATCCAACAATGCCCCGGTAGAACGACTGCAGTTTACAACGCGTTTCTGCAGCACGACGGAAATCTCGTGGCTGCTGTAGCGGATATGTCCGTCCATGATGACATTGATGGTGTGAAAGTAAGCAAAAAGGGCTTTTCGTGATTCGCTAATGATCTTAATTTGACGGGGCCCTTCCGATAACCAGGTGGCCGAAGCAATTGGGAGAGACCGGCCACCGTTGGTCTGCATTGACGGAAACTTGACCGTTCAATGCATGCAAACGATTTTGGATGCATGCGCGGTTTACGACGTGAAGGGTAAAGAAAATCTGGCATCAGGGTGGTTTGCTCTTCTGTGTCAATCTCACTATAAGCACCGCGAATCATCTTTTGCTCAGCACTCTTTGAGCCAACGTCGGTCCCCAAATCCACCAAAATCTTCGGTTTAACACCTCACGCACGAAACGCCATCAAGTACATGACACCCGATGCACAGGAAATGGCCGAGATACGGAGAGGATGGCTTGACGGATCCAGGGATGAGGATGGTTTGCCCTACATGGTTGTTACGATGGGCCCAATGGGGGTCCGCGTTTTGAAGGGACCGGTGGATGACGTTCCTATCGAGACTTTTGAGCCCACGAAAGTGTTGAAGCAATGTGTTAGTGTTAGTGGAGCTGGCGACAGGTAAGAAAGCTTCGTTCTACTTTCGATGAAGAAACGTCAACTGACGTTTTGCTGGTTGTTCGCTATTTGCTCTTTTCCACGGCCTCTGCCCAGCTTTGTCGGTGCCCTAATTTCCGGATTGGTGCGTCAGGACCATTCCAAAGAATGGGTGCGAGCCGACATTATCCCATCGGCGATGAAAGCTGCCGAATTGTCGCTCATGTCTACCCGGGCTGTCGGCGAAAAGCTAACCCCCGCCATTTTTGATGACCTGGCTCGTTGAACGCGAAGGTGGAGAACGGGTGCTGATACGTACGACTCAATGTGTGCGACAAAGGATGGGAAGTTTAAGCAGTGAGTGACTGGATGTATATTATCACGCTCTTTAATGTTGAAAGGATGGGATACAAAAATCTATAGCACAATCGTAATGTTCAAGTTCGGCTATTAGCTGATCATCCGGTTTGAGCCAATCAGCGCATGGCAGTTAGGACACAGGTGATCAACGTCCTGCAAAGTAGGATTACAATAAGCACATTGGAAAGAGGCTGGTTTCCGGGCCGATGGCATGTGCAAATGTGCAAGAAAACTACCCACTTTGAACTCGTCCAGGCAAAATGGTATCAGACAACAAGGGATACAACCGACCATGCAGACTCCGCCAGCAATGAGCCAAGTTGCCAGACCTTTTTTCGCAATACCAGAAAGGGAAAGTGATAAAATGATGATTCGGTCAGTTGCGCCCAAACGTCGGCATGTCACACTACCACCAACTGCGTGTTCTTTTGCCTGTTCTCCTGCTTGTCCGTCTCACCTGTTCGCCGAATGATGGTCGTAGTAACTTGCATTCTGCAAAATGGGCAGACGACCTGCTGCGGAAACTTTCGAAGATATTCGTTTAACGTTTGGTGGACGTGTACGGTGGGTGCTCCAGGAGGCGGCAAGCCGTAGGCTTGTTGCGCGGGCGCGGCCAGGACTGGGGTAGGTTGGCCAGGGACGTTTTGATATGGTGCGGGTGGGTAGGGTCCTGCTGATCCTTGTCCGGGGTAGGGGTAGGAAGTGGTAGGCTGCTGCTGTTGTTGCTGGTATTGTTGTTGTTGTTGCTGCTGCTGCTGTTGCTGCTGCTGTTGTTGCTGCTGGTACTGCTGGTGGTGCATTACAGTTTGGGAGGAAGCGGAGACAGGGGGAGGGGGGTCAGACAAATTTGCGACAGGCGGCGGCTGGGAAGGTTGAACAGGATGGGCGGAGTAGTATGTTGGTGGGTTGGAGTCTTCCATGAAGAGTGGGGGTTGTTCGGGGACTCCCATCTTTACGAAGGGCTGGAAGGGATGCGAGGGGAAATGGAGGGAGATCTCTGTGTGATTTCCGGTTGCGTTCCGGTTGCGTTCGGACAGAGCAGTGCAGTGGCAGCGCTAGAGACGCGTGGCTTTTCCCCTGCGGCAGAGCCTCAAATTTTCCTTTTCTAGCTGTTTTCTAGCATTACTCATGGAAAGAGAGGAGCATACTGTATTTTGTACTTACCGGTATTATCATATATGAGAACGTTGTATTTCTCAATTATCAGTCGGTTTCTTACCCTGAAACGCGCGGGTCATAAGGAAGAGAAACATTTTGATACCAGGATCCCATTGCACTTGGAAGACACGTATCTCGATCAGTGATCCAATCAAAATAACACGTTTATCTTTTTGGGACAAATTGGTTTCGGACATTTGGCCAGCCCAAGTTGCTGCGCGAAATTTCGGACTTGTACCTCGCTTGACTTTCCCAGCAAAAGCTGCCCCAAACCATCCAGAAGTTGAACCCACCCCAACCAACCAACCAACTTTCCCGCCACTTTCTTCCGACCCGAACCCGCTCGTCCGCAATGCCAAACTATCCGACGCTTTCTACAGGGTGCTTGAAGATGGAGTGGGACAAAGGAGGAGGCCAGCAGATGACTCCCGATGCTGTCGTCCAGGTCCTGAATATCAAAAAGATCGCTCCTTCTGGTCCAAAAACTACTCCAGACAGGTTCAGGTATGTTCTTGGCCGACTTTGGACAGCACCCCATGGTTATGCACGTGACAAACTTTTCCTCAATGCGCACAAACTTTTGCTGTCCACCATTGTTAGACTGGTAGTTTCCGATGGACAGCACTTTGTCCAGGGTAAGAGAAGAGTGCTGGCACCCCATACAGCTAGTCCAATCCAAAGGGCTCACACTATTCCACTCCTAACAGCGATGCTGGGAACCCAACAAAACGCATTGGTTACGAACGGGCAAATAGAAAAGCATACCTTCATCAGATTAAAGCAATGGATTTTGAACCGTGTGCAAGACAGAAAGTAGGCGTCGACATCAACAAAGACTATGGTTGCGTGGCTTAGCCTAACTGTAACACTGCCCACTTAGGATCTTTATTCTTTTGAACGTTGAAGTTCTCCTGACCGGCACACCCGACACACCCAAGATTGGTAACCCCACACCCTTGGGTGGTAATGCGGATGGTAACGCTGGTGGCATACAGGAACAACCCCAGCAGCAGTACCAGCAACCGCAGCAGCAACCGCCGCCGCCGCAGCAGCAGCAGCAGCAATACCAGCAACAGCAGCAGTATCAGCAACCGGCTCCTTATGCCGCACGGGGAGGACCGTCCGGTGGACCCTACCAACAGGCGGGCGGCCCACGGGCGCAGGCGTCCGCTCCAAACATGCCACCCCGGGCACCAGGAGACGCCCCTGCGGCCATCTTCCCAATCAAAAGTTTGAGCCCGTACCAGAACAAGTAAGGTCGCAACCTCCACCGCATAGTCCAAAGGAATCGGAGAGGTTGACATGATTTCCAGATGGACCATTCGTGCTCGGGTTATCAGCAAAGGAGAAGTCAAACATTGGAGCAATGCTCGCGGAGATGGACGGCTTTTCAGCTGCACGTTGGGTGACGAAAGCGTATGATTCAATCAACAGGCCAAAACCCGGTTGTCGTTCAAAGAAATAACTCAACCTCATCCCTGAAACAGGGAGAGATTCGTGCCACTGCTTTCAATGACGCTGTCAATGCTTTTTACGATCTCCTTCAGGAAGATCAGGTATGTCGGTGATGAAGGTATTTAGCTGATGTTGGGCTTTCTGGAAAACGACTTCTCACCGTTTCCCCTGTCTTCCCAGGTGTTTTACATTTCAAAGGCCGCCATAAAGGCAGCCAAAAAGCAATTCTCCAATGTGAACAACGAGTACGAGATGACTTTCGATTCCGGGACATCTATCCTTCCTGTAAGTGTTTACGAGGGAGCGTTCGCTGGAAGTTCGTTAATAACATTGGTTTGATTGTATAGTGCCATGATACGTCGGGAGTCCCAGCGTTCCAGCTTTCCCCAGTGGCTTTGGATAGATTGGGCGAGATTGAGAAAGATGCAAACGTTGGTGAGTAAAGCACTTACTCCAGACTCACTCTGTTGGGATTTTGACACGTTCATTGGGTGTGCCAGACACTGTCGCCATTATCAAGGAAATCGGCGATCTTTCAGAAATCATAACCAAGACTACGCAAAAACCGGTATGCTAAAATCTGTGGAAGATTGTGGATGTCCAGACAGTTGAATTGTATTGCACCTAGATGAAAAAACGAGATCTTACTCTCGTGGATGAGAGCGGATACGAGGTTCGCATGACATTGTGGGGAAGACAGGCCGAAACATTTGACGCGACGGAGTCCTCAGTGATTGCTGTGAAAGGAGCTCGTGTGGGAGACTTCAATGGTTCGTCAGCTGCGTCGTCAATTCTTTGGCACTTATCTCAAGCCAGCACTATCGATGTAGGTCGCAATTTGTCTGTATCGGCTTCATCATTACTCCGAATCAACCCCAATATTCCGGAAGCTCACCGCATTCGGGGCTGGTTTGATGCGCAAGGCTCCAGTATGCAATACCAGTCATACTCTAGTGGAATGGGCGGAGGAGGAATTTCGAGAAAAGACCCTGTCAAATTCATTTCTCAGATTAAGGAGGAAAATTTGGGCATGAGCGAAAAGGTCAGTCCTGCGATGTCATTGTTAAGGGTGTGAAATGTATTCTCTTTTTAACTTGTGTGTGAGCAGCCCGACTATTTCGTTATCCGCGCTACCATCATTTTCATCAACCCCAATCCTCAGCAAGCCATGTGGTATCCTGCTTGTCCGACTCCAAAGTGCAACAAGAGGGTGGTGGCAGAGGGGAGCATGTGGCGTTGCGAGAAGTGCGACACCACACACTCACATGCTGTCTACCGGTGATTGTTTGCCAAAAAAACAATGCGCTTTCGGCCTATTTAAATCACTTATAATCCTACGACTCCCAGGTACATCTTTTCGTGCTGCGTTGGCGACCATACCGGCCAAACTTGGATTCAGGTTTTCAATGAGGAGGGGGAAAAGATTCTCGGCCGTAAAGCAGATGAGCTGGTATTGATGAAGGTATGAAAAGGAAGCTCCGAGGTCGGCACCCTTCTTTTCGATGAATCTTAAAATACTTTCCTGGTGACAGGAGAATGGCGAGGATGCCGCTGTGCAGGCGATTATTGCGGCGGCAAACTTCAAATCCTACACACTGAAACTTCGGGCAAAAGCGGACACTTACAACGTGAGGAGGCGCTGGATTGTTGTTCATTGTTGCATTTTAGTGATGCGGTTTTGCTGAACGTTTGCGTACAGGATGAAACACGCGTCCGGTGTGCGGTAAACTCTGCAACGCCCATTGACTACGGGCTCGCAGCTCATGAATTATCGGATATGATCGAGCAGTATCGTGGTCTTTGAATCTCATCGCTGGAGGGTTTTGGTGTATAAGTTGCATGTTCTCGTGTGCCGTATTGCAAATAATGGATATTCCGCTTATGAACTGATAAAGGGCTGTAATCGGGAGACTGTTCTCTGTTCTAACTGTCTTCCTATTTCACATTCAGAATGTGGGGATTCTCTTCCCAAAACGAGGTACCTATAATATCCCGATGTTCCACCACAACAGGGTATCTCGTCCTTGTCACCTCCCTACCATCACGACTCGAAATTTCCTTCACAATTGTTGGACGACGATACAGTACCGAACCCTTTTTAAACAATTCTGGTAATTTGTTGTAATTGATACCATATTGTTTGAAAAGTAGCTCATTTTTTGCGGCCGAATCGGTGTCTTTCAGCAAATCCTGTGCCTCGCGTTCTGAACGAGGATTTTCCTTGTCCTGTACGAGGGCCCAGAACGACGTGTTGTACTGCGATGGAAAAAATGTCAATGTGTCCCTCTTTCCCAAAAGCGAGACGACAGCACAATTCAAGGAGGAATGCAGGAAGGCGAGGCATAGAAGACTAACCAACTTCTCCCTCTGTGCCCAGAGCTCCTTCTTACCAAATTATTGATGTGGCAGTCTGCCTGTCTCCAACTCAGGTAATCCCTCAAATTTTCGGTTGTCGGGTAGCACACAGCTCTCGCATCGAACGATGGTGGGTATTTCAACTCAACTGGACCCTGGTTGGTATTGTCCACCCAGTCGGTCGTCCCCTCAACTCCAGCATCGTCGGCCACCTTCTCCTCCGCCGACCCCCCACCAAAAAACCTCGCCCAATAAAACACATAATTTGACGTGAACAAACTGCAAATGGTGCTCACGATCTTTGCCTCCCTCCTCTTGTACAGACTCGCCTCCCTCCTCAACACAAAGCTGAATTCATCCGATTGGCCGTACGCAATCACGATATCCTGGATCTCTTCCATACATTTTTGGGCGGCATAGTTCATGAGGTGGAGGGCGCGTGGGTCGTTGGGTTTTACGAAACCGTGAGCGGAGGTGAAGCGGTGAAAGGAGTGGCCGTCTATGCGGACGACAATGAAGGTGTTTGGGAGAAGGGAGGTGGTTGTTTCGAAGCGCTGGTAACGCGAGAAAGATGTGAGCCATAGAGGTGACTACCCAGGCTATCGACGAGGGTGGGGTGCAATACCTTGACATACTCATACTTGCTGCAGGCCATTGTTCCGGTGTGGAAAGATATCCCCTTGCAAGAGTTTCTAGGAGTTTGTTTACTCGAACAACGTGCAACAAAACGAGGGTGTGGCTTGCCGCACGTGACTCGTCTCGACGCGTTCAAGTTGGGCACGAGCCTGCCTCATACCAAGAGATCACCGACATTTCAAGTCCTGAACCCATCATGTTCATATACTTGAGCAAAAAGGTAGGATAATTCATGCTACTTGAGTTGCCACTTCAATTGTCGTGCAGGTGAATAGTTTCCAAGTTACTCACTTTGGATCCAACACAGATAGCCATTCCCAATGGCGTAAAACTACGCACCGTTGCATGGAACAACGACCAAGGATGGATAGCTTGCGGGGGAGAGGAAGGGCTTCTGAAGGTCTTGAAACTTGAAAATGCATCAGGCGTTGCATCTGGAGGGGCTGCTGGGGGGGATCCTCAAGCAGGAGGCGGTGGAAATCGCCGACCGGGAGAAGGGCTTGCTCCATCCAATTTGTCAATGAACCAAACTCTCGAAGGACACAATGGTAAGTCTCCTTGAGACTGAAGTAGCTTCAACAGATGCAGCTTCTGATGTGAAGGACTTTAGGTGCCGTGGTAGTCTCCACGTGGAACTTGCAACATCGCAAACTAACAACCTCCGACGAGCACGGCCTTATCATCGTCTGGATTTTATATAAAGGCATATGGTATGAGGAGATGATCAATAACCGCAACAAGAGTGTTGTGGCGGATATGCAGTGGAATCGAGATGGGACTAAAATCTGTATAGCGTACGAGGATGGTAGGAGTTGCCCTAGTTTCAAACATTTGCTCTGCCTATTTTCTTCTGGCTTGGGCTGACCTCTCCGCAAATGTGTAGGGGCGGTCATTGTCGGATCGGTTGACGGAAACAGACTCTGGGGAAAGGAACTGAAGCAGACGTTGTTGACTCACGTGCAATGGTCGCCTGACGGAAAGAACATTTTGTTTGGCACCGCCGAGGGAGAACTGCAAATGTTTGACAATACAGGAAACTTCATGGTGAGCTTTTACCTACTTTCGGCAATTACCAAGCTGGTTGCAAGCGCTTCTGCGCAGTCTTAATCAAGCGTCGCTCGTCAGACCAAAGTTCAAACATATTGTAACGATACAATGGGGACCCTGAAGATCGCGGCATTGGCCTGGTAAGCAATCTCCGCCAATCAAGTTTTAGATGGTCTCCTTTAAAGCCACAGATGCTTCCAGGTACAATGGCTTGAATGGCTACATGGAACCTCAGGTTCCTTGTCTGGCTGTTTGCTTCGAGAACGGGAAAATTCAAATTATGCGTGACGACAAAGATCTTTGTAAGTGAACCCGTTGCTGCACCTAATCTTTTTCGGATGATAACTCCGGAGCCGTTCCTTCAGCGCCACTTATAATTGACACAAACATGCGTCATTTGAAAATGGTGTGGAATAACAACGGGTCCATCCTCGCCGTCTCAGGAGTGCAATATGCACGGAGTGCCCAGGGAGAGGAAAAGGAGGTTAGCGTAGTTCAGTTTTACGACCCGTTTGGCCAAGTAAGTTTCTCAGTTCATAATGCTGGATGAAGCCTCCGTATCGACATTGCAATAATACTGTTCCCGTTCAGTATCTTCGTTCCCTAAAAGTTCCCGGGAAGCGAATCACTTCTTTGTCATGGGAATACAGCGGCTTACGAATTGCATTGGCGGTTGATTCGTTTATCTACTTTGCAAATATTCGCCCAGACTACAAGTGGACATTCTTTGGTGGGGATGTGTTGGCATACTCTTTCCATCGACCAGAACGCAGCGAGACAATACTTGTGTTTTGGAATACGAAAACCGGTGAGAAGTATACCAAGTACGTGGGAAATTACGACAGGGTTGTCAGGCCAGGTTTCTGGTGCTTACTGTATCAACTTTGTTCGCAGGCTGATTCACAAACTATTGTGGATTACATCGTTTGGGGATTTCTGCTTGCTGGTTACCAAACCCGAAGAAACCCCGCAGTAAGGAGGGTTTCCTGATGCTCCAAAAAGATCAACTCCCGCTGATTTTTTGGTTTTGCTCTCTTCCACCAGATACATACTGACGGTGGCGAACGCGATAGGCACTGCCGTAGAAACCAAATACATTGATTTCGAGCCAAAAACGGCAGTGATTACAAAAACGCACGTCTTTGCTGCATCATCCGATATTGTGTTGCATTGGCAGTTTAAAATGACGGGAAGCACTAAACTGATAGCGTTAGATGGTACGGATGGTAGGACTGTGGGATGAGTGACACTCAGTCTCACTGGAATTTTTATGTTTCCCAGCAATTCGCCGGAAGGATACTCGCGAACGACTATTTCATATCGATGAAGTCACGGTCATTGGAGAAGGGGTGGGGGATTCAACAGCACTGGAACTGAAAAAACGACGGTAACTACGGACTGTCAAAGAGTTGCGGATGCAGGACTTGTCACGCTGGGGCCCCATCTGACAATACTGCCGCCCGTCATCATTCAGCTCCACTACCGATCCAATTGCGAGCATCGCCGCATCAGATTCGGCACTTTTAATTGCACGGCAGTCAGGAGCGTTGCACCATTTTGCTCTCCCGTCAGTCACGTTGGAAAACAAATATAGTCTATCCTTTCGACCGCAGTCCATCGTGCTGAACTGTAATTCGACGCGACTGGCTATCATGGATATGGCTGGGATTTTGAAGATATTTGAGCTGGAGAAAAGAAATGTTGTCTCTGGTTTCACAGGCGGCATGGTTGGTGCTGGTTCGATGACCAAGGTTAGCAATTTCTTCTTTTATACCTGCTTGGATTATTAGCTTCGGCTCAGTGGCTTCAATGCAGCCTGTAGAGACAGGAGGGAAGCTTTTAGACTTTGAAAGGAAGGACGTTTGGGATATTAAATGGTGATGTCTTTGAAGCTGCGTACGTTTTCGCATTCAATTGACGGTTTCGTCCATCCTTCAGGGCGGACGACAACCCAGAGCTGTTTGCCTTGATGGAGAAGACACGAATGTACATTTTTCGAAATCTGGATCCTGAAGAGCCCATTACTTGCTCCGGATGTATGTGGTTGCAGCCCTTGGCATTTGCCCGATACTCCACTCATGACCTTATATCTTCGTTTGTTTCAGATATCTGCAATTTCAATGACCTCCAGATCAAAGCTGCGTTGCTCGACGACATTATGCGGGAACCGGACTCTCCTTCCAAGGACCTCATGATACACATGGAAACAAAAACACTGCGGGATACCCGGAGTATGTCACGCGTATCTGCTTGTTGCTCCCCTCTCTTCATTGGAGCACTCATTACTACACTTCTCCAATAGACATCCTTAGTCAAGTTGGTCTCTCAGATGCCCTTCAATTTGTGGAGGACAACCCACATCCACGGTTGTGGAAGTTGGTTGCAGATGCGGCCCTCGAGCAACTCGACTTTGCTGTTGCCCAGAAAGCGCTCGTGCGAGCGGTGGACTACATAGGCTTGCAGTTTTTGAAAAGATTGCAAAAATTGGATGTAAGTCAGGTTAAACGGTATCCAAGCGCAGCAGTTGGCACCGACCAACCGCATCCGTTATCTTCGAATTACAGGATAAAGTCAAACAAAGGGCAGAAATAGCAGCCTATTTTGGCCAATTCGAAGTCGCAGAAAAGCTGTACATGGACGCGGATCGCAAGGATCTTGCCATTGATTTTCGTGTACGCTTGGGCGACTGGTTCCGGGTTGTGCAGTTGATTAAAGGTGGTGGGGGTGGAGACGACGTGATGCTGGAAAATGCGTGGAGCTGTATCGGGGATCATTACTATGACCGACAAAAATGGTAAATATCGCTTCCACAGGAAAATGTCCCTTCGCTTCTGCGGATATGTTGACCTGACGCGATAACTAACTTCTCGATACGTTGCAGGTCGCAAGCGGCAACTTATTATGCGCAGGCGCGTAATTATGAAAAGCTTGCCGAGTGCTACTATATCTTGGAGGAATATGAAAACCTTGAGAGGGTGATGGAGAACGTTTCCGAGAATAGCCTTTTGCTCAGGGTACGATCATTCACCAACGGAGCGGCGGGTACATGTTCCTGACTGACAAGAGGTCTGTTTTTGACTGCAGGATATTGCTGGGAAATTCGCAACCGTGGGTCTCAGTGAGCTCGCCGTTAAGGCATATGTGAAGCTGGGAGATGTCAAGGCTGCAGTGGACACGTGCGTGCATCTAAATCAGGTGCGCTTGCGTGCAATCGCTCTCACAATGCATGGCAATTTTGCTGATGAAATGCGATAGTGGAATACAGCAGTGGAACTGGCAGAAGCACACAACTTCCGAGAGATTGAGGATTTACTGGCAAAATACGCTACTTACCTGCTCGACGAAGACCGGAGACTTAATGCAGTGGAATTGTATAGAAAAGCTAATTACTGTCAAAAATCCGCAAAGCTGTTATTCGAGGTGATGGGGGCATTTTCAAATGCTATGGGTATCGGAAAACTGATCAGTTTGCGACCACAAATGTAGATGGCGCATGAAGCGGCCAAAGCAAATAAAAATCCAGTGCGAGTAAAGAAACTCTACGTTCTTGCAGCGCTCGAGGTGGAGCGGTATCATCACGTAACTAAGATGGCGAGAGGAGATGCCGACCAGGTGAGGCAGGTTTGACTTTGTGATGCGTAGCCGGGACCCTCTTCCAACATACAATTATAAGACATCTTCAGCTCTTGATGGCCTTCTTGCGGAGGATACCAAAAATACAATGGAAACCGGGGTCCTCGACAACGCCTGGCGCGGAGCTGAAGCATTTCACTTTTACTTGCTTGCCCAACGTCAATTCTACAACGGGGATGTTGATGGAGCAGTCAAGACGGTGAGAGAGGACGAGCTTTTTTGGGAGTTCAACCCGACACTTAATCCACACTTTCTCTTACAGGCTACTCATTTGTGTGAGTACGAGGACATGATCGATGCCAAAATACTCTTCAGCCTCCTCGCCCTTGTCAGTTTCCACGCGAAGAAGTTTGGGATATGCTCCAAGGCCTTCATCAAACTGGAATCCTTGCCTTCTTCATCGGAAGAGGAAACCGAGCAATTTGAAGATCTCGCGCTCAGTATATTTACGAAGTGGGTTGGTCTTTTACGGATATTTGACACGGTATCCATAGTTCTTACATGCGTTTTCCATTAGATACCCTCCAGTGGATCCAAAAACCCATCACGTAACGTGCTCAAACTGCGCTTCGACGGTTCGCGACACGTACGTATCGGGAATTTCTTGTTTGGGTATTCTAGCATGGCTGAAGGCTCGTCCTCAACTTCTGCTCTGCATATTTTCAGGGCCACATTTTGCCCAAACTGCCATGTCGTGTTTCCAACCTGCATTGTTACTGGTCGCCCAATCACTGATACCATTCATTTCATGTGCCACGTATGCAAGCATCGTGCAATCGAGATAGTCGGATTGAGATGCTGTCCGCTGGTAGGTATTGCAATGGGACATCACCGCAGAAAAATGAAATTTGCTGAACTGGCCATTTATTTGCAGTGCCACACATCCTTGTAAATACACGGGCTCTCAATGGGTTCCAACATATTTAATATAATTTCCAATGAAACTTGGGAGTCTCAAATCCATAATTGCGACCAATGCTGCTATTTCATCCCGACACTGAGCCTTTTTATGATCGGCGAGCTGGTATAAGCATCCAACATTTGTCCTGGTTTTTAAATGTCCTCCGAATATTTGCAACTACAGCCACATTTCCGACTAGGCACAAATGCAATGTGTTGTGAGGCAACCAGTCGTACTCCCCGAACCACCAGTATGTTCAAAACTAGCATCGAAACCTCATCCTCGCGAAACATATGCCCAACGCATTTCATACTCCGTTCAAAAATCCACGTTTTAAGTCCGTTTTCGTGCCAAGATAGTACCCGGGCCACCGCACTCCAACTGTTGCCTACATGCAAAACGTGATGGCATTGTCAAATTCTTTCCGGGTGGCGAGGTAGACTCGGAAAGGCAAATCATCTATAGCAGAGGTGACAGTGCTAGGTAGTCGTGCTCACACGACGTTTGGGGGCCTTTGTAGGAGGTGTCGCGGCGCGCGTTCATACAAGCGTTTGTTTACGGTTCTTAGGTAATCCGCCAAGGGGGGCAGTGCAGCGGATGAAGAAGCTGAAGATCTGTTCTGTGACGACGGGAATCTTCAGATAATGCAACCCAACACCACCCCACCGACCCTCAACACTGATGTTATCGCACACGTCTTCTACTGGCTGGATCCCGCCTCTCTTTGCCGGTGCGAAAGAGCTTGCCGCGTTTGGAATCGCGTTTTGCATTCTTCTGTGGGCGACACTGCCTGGCGACTGAATGTCGGGGCCGTGAGCCCTCGCAAGGACGTTCTCCCCAAGAAGCTCCCCGATGAGAAACGTTGGAAGTCTGTGTTCCGCAAATACGCAGAAATGAATACGAACTGCGCCGAACATATCACCTGCCCCAAGGTCTATCAACCAACGTCCGCCGTTTCCACTATCCCGCAATACTCTTCAATAGTCGGCGCTGTTTGGGGCTATGGTCCAGATGAAACGCCTGGGCCTGACGATGATGGGAGATGTATGCCGTCCGTTGGGGCAACAGGCCTGGTTGGAGTGGCAATACAACTGGGCGGGAATCGGGGAGACCACGTATCTATTGTGGATCCCAAAAGCGGCCAAGTGTCTCCATGCCACGGTGAACCCGATAGGATTATGCGCTTTCTGGAAAGTCCATTCCCGAGTCAATGGCTGGTTGCAGAAGCATCGCACGGGAAGCTTCAGCTTTTTGGTTCTTCCGACATCTCCACCGCCGTTCCGCGTCATACGTTCAGCTTACCTGATGTAGAAGCATTTGCTTTGTGTGGCGATATGCTATTCTCTTATCCTGCACCCTCCTCTGATCTACGACAACTCCGTCTGTACCGGTTGCCCTCAAACGATGCTTTGCCTAATACCCCACCGTCAGAATTATGGACCAAGGAGGCTCCCAACCGAAGTGATTTTGCTATGGCGGATATCGGCCTCAATGATTTAGTTGCTGTCATTTTTGGGGGCGAAGAAGATTGGACCGAGCCAACACCATCTGAAATACACATCTACTCCGTTGAAAATGGCGCCTACATCCGTCAAATTGACCTGTTCAATCTGGGACATCGTCGAGAGGAGTACATGGTCGTCAGCCGATTTCACATCCACCTCATTCAACAGTGGCGCGACAGCCCCGACCAGGAACATTGCTTCCAACAATACACGTGCATCAATATCGCTGACCCGCGTCAACGATATACAATGGAACTCGGAGAATATCTGGAAACCAGCTGTTCGATGCATCTTTCCTGTGACGAAACAGCCGTGATGTTTGCCACAGGGTTGCAGGACTTCCACTGCATGGACTTGAGGGGGAGAAAGTTCTTTTCTCACGAGAAACCGGACGGAGGATCCGCGTCGCCATGCGGGTTTTGGGTGGTTTGGCGAGAGAAGGGAAGCAATGAGGCGGAAGCTGGGTGGTATAAAATGCCATACTCAGAGAGGGATCTCGGTTGGCTGTTACCGGACGATGCGGGGTCGGCGGAAGATGGTGAAGACGTTTGAGGAGTGCGGATACGTCTGGAGAGGGTGATACTGAGTTCATCGAAGTGCGAAGGCGGCGAAACCGGGAGGACGGAGGGCAAATGAAAGATACGATGAGGGAAAGGAAAGGGGCAAGTGAAGAGTTCTAGACAGCGCGGTTGGCGAGGAGATGGGGGTGGAAGAAAGAGAAGTGTTATCGATAGCAAAACCCGGGGAGGAATATGAGGAGGAAAATGGAAAAGGGAAGCGAGAACCTCCAACAGCTCTGAAAACGTCCAAAGCAGGGTAAGGTCTCATGCTGTTCCACATCGCACACCTAAACTGGAGGGATCTATGTATGGTCGGAATGATGCTTATGTATTTTTCCAATTTGATGATTCGTTTGGAGGGTAATGTTGCAATTGTTAGACTGAGTCAGGGATCTCTGTATTGGATGCCGTTGACTCCTGCAGGGGCGCTAACGAAATTTCTACTGATTTTAATAACTGCTTGTAACCTCGGCTGCGAAGAGACGGTTAACACATACGGCACCAATGGAACATTCAAACCAGCGCAGCTCACCAGTTCGTTCCATCCAGAGTGGCTCGCCATTGGTTGAAGAGCACCGAATTTCCTTTTTGACCCTCAAATACCCTATCCAGAGTTTTGACATCCGCAAGCAATGTCGCCAAAAGAATAGTCCAGTGCCAGCACTCTGCCTCTTCCATTGATTTTGTAAGTGATCTGAGAAGATAGAATAGTGAAATTTGAGAGTGGAATACAATCCCCTGCTGAGTGGCATGAAACGAACCTTATTTCGTCGACCTCGGCCTTTTGGGCCGCACTGGGGCCTTTGTCAGCTGGTGCAGCTGTTTTAGATCTCCGTCTAACCATGGATGCCGAAGAAATTTCCACTTCATCTGGGGGACGTGGGGGTCGCGCGGTAACCCTGGGCAATTGACCTGCGGGAACGGAGGGGACAGGTGATACAGGTGGCGCTACCTCATTGCTCTTCGCGTCCGGTCTGGGCGGGACCGATTGGACCTCCAGACTCGGGTCAGATTTTGTGGTGGCGGCAGGCGGAAATGTGTATTGCTTCGCAGCGATAGCTGGTGGTTTTGATGCGTTCGTTGCCCCTCCCGAAACAGGACGCGTAAAATTGGACGTGCTGAAAGCGTATGTTTCTCTTCGGCGAGGGTGTGAGGGTGGAGTTGAAAGAGCTAAAAGGGTCGTTACGCTGCTGATGTCGTCTGCGGCGAGCAAAGGGAATGGAAAATGCGATTAACGAAAACTAGAAAAATGATTTTAGCCCACCCACCCTTACTTGGATATGGCCAATTAAATTGTTCATGTATTGAAGCGAAAGCCGCGAGCCAGTCAGAGATAATCGCAGATCGATTTCTGGAAACGTTCGGCCAAATGAGAATCTCGTAGTGAAAGTGGCATGGAGGAAATCGTCTTCGCTAACATACCGTTCCTTCCTGAGCCACTTGACCAACGGAAAGGACAAGGACGCGGCAAATCGCCCAAGAGCGCGGACCCGCTGTTTGGACAGAAGTTTGCGTGCATGCTTACTGATGAGGATTTCCAGATAAAACTGAAACCCGCAAACAGAGTTAAATACAGTGTTCCAGGTCATTGACGCCTCAAGAAAGAACCTACCAAATCTCCTCCGTCGTGAACCTTCGGTGTCCTGACAAGCGGTCATAAAAATCAGATTTGTG
Source organism: Borealophlyctis nickersoniae (assembly GCA_027604605.1). Lineage (NCBI taxonomy): Eukaryota > Fungi > Chytridiomycota > Chytridiomycetes > Rhizophlyctidales > Borealophlyctidaceae > Borealophlyctis > Borealophlyctis nickersoniae. The sequence continues at coordinate 41,627 of JADGKA010000011.1, read as the reverse complement.
CAATAAAAAACAATGATGCCATAGCGAACGATGATTACCTAGCTTTTTCCTCCTCGATAACAGAGGGCTCCTTTAAAAACGCCATAGCGCTTTCAGGCCGTGTCGTTGTATGGTAGTCAATTCCTTCTGAGCCTTCGATAGACGTAAGGAATCGAACCAGTTCTTTTCCCGTCTGCAACATTCAATTTGTTCGGATTGGGAAGTTTGTCAAGTTTTGTGCTTGAAGAATAATCTCACCTCGAAGTCTTCCATTTCAAATGACCTTTCCAGAAGCTCCACTGCCATCTTAACGGTGATAAGGCATCAAAACGCAAGCTTTGGCCGTTATCAAGACAGCAATGGAAATGCACGAGATACCTTGCCACTAACAGAAGCGGGTTCCAAGGTTTGGATGATGATCAGGTACGATGTAGCGGTGATTAAAGCTCCACTTTCAAGACAGCGCTACGACAACAGTTGGTAAGACGTCGTTTCAATCTACCGGACTGCATGATTACGATCCAAACCTACCCGGAAAAGTTCCTTTGGATTTCCAACAATCGAAAAGAAATACTCCCATAGAGCCACCTCAGTCTTCCGCGCACATCGCACAATCACGTCAAGATAATTGGGGTATCGTTCCAAAAAGCGCACCACGTGCGGGAGGACGGCACCTGACAAGCCGATATCAGCCATCGGGGCGGGAATGAAACTTTCAGCAGTGCTTCAGTTTCCCACCTTCGCTGAACCCAGCGTCCGTCTCCGCTTCGTCTTCCAAGACACGATGCAAGAGCACTTCCAGCGCATGTCCGAAATACTCCAGGTGTCGATAACCATCGGCAAAATCAACCGCTTCTTCCTCCATGCTGATGCGTGAGACGTAGATATTAACGGACTGCGAACTTGGAGAAAAGCAACAAGCATACTCACTCCTTGCTCAACAGATGTCGAATAAATGAATGGATGAACAGGTGCGTCTAGGGAAAGAACTCTTCCGTGAGTACTCTGGACCACTGCATTGACTCGATGGTCGGCATTCCAACCTTCGTTTCCATTCGGAATAGAGCACAGCTCAAAGAGTTTCTCAGAGACATGCGCTGTTCAATTCCCACTAGAATCCCTCTATGCATCATAATTGCTGGTGTTACAAGTGTCAATATTGTGCATCGCCGGTCCAATAGAACTAATCCGACTCACTTAGCGGATAGAAGTCGAAATCAATCCGCAAAGACTCTGCAAGGGTTTCCTCCGGCAGCCAGCGTGTTGATGACCCTGTTGGCAGTGCAAGATTTGCCCACACCTTGTTTTTCAAACTTAAAGACGGGTTCTGTAAGGGGTTAAGCGGTGGAGTCATCCAACAGACCTTGGCACCTTGACCATCGAAAGCCCAAAGCGAGTTTGCGAGATCCCCTATTCGATCGTGGGTTCTGGATACCCAGAAAAACTCAATTTTCTCCGAAAGGCCAATAAGCTCCCACGCCCCATCAGGCTGAATGAAAATAATCAGAGCAGGGCCCGCCGTAATGGATAAACTAAGTGACCGTGCTTACCATTTCCCGCAACAAGTTGAGCTCGCCGTTTTTCAACAACACAATTGGCGTTCTCTTGATGACATCCACGCTGGGGTCCTCTGGGCGCAAATTACCACAACGTTTCTGTCACATTATACAGGAGCAGGTTAACTTTTACATACCTGGCGGACAATACCAACCGATGGATTGAATGAAGGAAGGGTGGGCCACAACACCCTCGAGGGAAATTTGCTGCTGCAAAACAAGCTTGATACGATTTGCTGCGAGCCTCTGTCAGCCACGGCAAAGATGGGGTCAATATCTGCCCACTCATACCAGCTGTGTGGATGATAGTGTAGTATAACAACACGTTATCAGCCCCGTGAATCAGAAGATGATTGTCGAGGTTGTTTATCCTCACAACTCGAGCGGGCATTCGTTCAATGTGCAGAGCATGGGAAATGTCGAGGTTGGTCTCTCGGGAAAAGAAGCGGACCTTCGGGGAAGTGGGCATTATGTATGGGACCAAAAGACGGAAGAATCTTGAGTGAATATGGAAATGGTACCTCATGCTCCGAAGTAAGCAGATTCTGGCACGCCACTATCAAAATATGCCGATACCATAACATGCCACCCTTAACCACAAATGCTTGTTCCTGAACCACCAAAGCGTTAGAGACTTCTCCGTTCTTCAACCTGATACGATCGAAAAAACGAAAAGCTCATCCACCTGATGCTCATTGCCAAATAACTTCCATTTGTTGGATACCGTGCTGTAATGCGCAATTCCACGTTTGCCGGCGATGGCAATGAAATGCCCTGTCGAATTGACGGCGGCGGACTGTTGCGGAACGGACATTGCGTCAGACAAACAGAACACCGTTGCAGTTGTTAGCACACACCGACATTTACCCGCACTGGCCAATTTTCGGTAATGTACATCGTCGGAATCTGAGGGTTGAAACTTCATGTTCACTGTCCCTCATACAATGTCTTATGGGACTAGTCAAAGACTTACTTGAACCGTTTCCCATTGTGAGACATCCAAATTCATCACGTCGAAATCTGAGTGATTGCCTTCATACATCATGAGTCTGTCGTCACAGAGGAGCACCACACTGCGACTGTTGTCCTGAGGAAATACGGTTGCATACATTAGAAGTACGGACAAAACTTTCAACGTGACACAGCAGCACACCGATGCCAACCAGGTTATTGCAACTTGCCAAGGCAGACTTGGCAAACGGCAACACGTATATGTCCCGCATGACATCTGAATAGATAGAAGCTAAATTACCCATTCCAATTGGAAACACCAGCACAGTCTCAGAAGCACTCACCGCGCTCAAAGTTTGGCATCGGGAGCACATATAAATCATAACTCCCAGCACCCCAGAACTTCAATTGTACCAGCAATTAATCAGACGCATCATGCAATATACATATGTCGGACATACCAGATCACGAACACCGGTGAAATAATCGTCATCAGGAAGTTCGACCAGATTATCACTAAGACATCTCATTAGTTCCCTTCTCTCTTCTCTGGTGAGATCTCCTATGAGCCGCCGACTTACGCTTCTTGAATGAATGTATCTTCGGATACGGTGCTCATAACGAGTCGGCCAAATGCACTCCAGACCGATAGTCCTCCGTATATCCATCCGACGGCAAGGGCATTACCGTTCGATGACCATTCCAATGCCGAAGCCGCACCCAGCTGCAAAGGTATAATACAGAAGTCACGCAGAAGTTAAGAAACAGAACGTCAAGAAATGGCAGTAGAGCGTGATTTGCGAGAAAAAAAGTTCTAAAGCATGAAAGGATATTTATCGAGTTCCCACTGGGATGAGACAGGCTCAATTTATGAGAAAACCGTAATTCCGATCTGTCCTCCGTCAACGAGAAGATGAAGACTTCCCCTCTGGAGTTGGATACGGGGTAAGGTATTATTATTTGTGACAATTCCAACCGTTATTACGATGATAAACACGACGGACGCCTTACTGTGCCGTTCCGACAGCAATGAGCAAAATTTTGGGATTGATCGCAATAGATGTTGCTGGAGCCTCCGTGCCATCCGCATTATAGAAGCACAACCCGGACCACGCCACTCCAACAGGCGGATCCTCGTCCTTTTCCTACCGAAGCCAGCATCACTCTCAGGATGATGCACCAACCACCTACGCAGAAACCAAGTGGTTATGCTTACACTGTCCGGTTTTGTGAGGATTCGTCTTTGGGCAATGTATGCCCTTCCGCCCGTTGTTACCCATCCAAACAGATCTGACTGTTTGCTTGTCGTCATTTGGGAAAATGCTGCAATCCAATTCAAAAGTTGGACCTCTGCATCAAAATCGCCGCAATGTTTGCAACCTTACCATCATCCGCATCTTGATGGAAATCAAGATCTGATAATGATACAGTTCCTGCCAAATTCACTTCGCCGGTCCAGGTCAAGGAGAGGGTGGACGGGGAGCGCTGGGTACACAACAACAGCTCATCCGGGAGGCCTATCCCGCTAGTGACGCAGCAATCAGTGGTACGTCATTTCGCCTTAGTCTCCTTGCTGTGTGTGGAGGGGAGCATGTCTCTGCTTATGGACCTACCATTGTACCCCGGTGTCAATCTCTAGCGCCATTCTGAACCGCAGGGCCTTGAGAGGAACTCCTGCACCCTCTCCTGCCCCGGTTACGTAGTGGTGCGGTCCCGCAAAGCTATATACAAATGGCTTCTCGGGAAGCGGGGCAACATCATAAAAGTGAAGATAACCCTTGTTTGTCTGGAGGAGGATGCATAACCTTCAGGTCGCTTGTTGACCTATCTCAAAGCTGTCCTTGCACATACCACCACAACTAGCACCGTAGCATCCGGCTTCCAGATTATGTCCATGTTCTCTCCATCTTCCTGCAGTGTTGTATAGGACCTGGAGACTTTTGATAACATCGCGTCGGGCTATTTACGGTGCGTGAACAGGAGAGTCAGGAAAAGACAAATTGTATTGATTGAAAAACTACAGCTTCGGTTCCCAAATAGGAAGTCATGGCGAATATACACAGTATTATACGTCCCAGCAATGCCGCCGGGTGGGGCACCGTATGAAGGGGAATGACGTACGAACTCTGTCCACATCCCCGTTTCTCCCGATTGTTTGTTTTACTGAAGCCGACAACCCAGAGACCCTCACCCTGACACTCCAAAGAAACACAGTGTCTATAGTAGCTGTGGCAAACAGACCCGTGTCCCGTCTCGCCGCTCGTAACGATACCAAACTCCCTGGTGCAGAGCGCGCCGGTGATGGGACATTGGCAGGCGCCTGTGTCGTGCCGTCTGCGTCAGATGGACTCCCATGACGGTGAACTGACGGGGCAGTTGGCGTGGTGAGGCTACGAACGGCGGAGGCTACAAAGTGCATCCTCTGGCCTTGATCTAAGACATGTAAAGTAGGGAGGCAGGTCTCAACAATGCCGCGTTGATCGGTGGAGGTGAGGAGGAGTGGAACTCGAGCTCGAGCGCCCTCTATCAAGCGGTGGCGCATGGTGTGGCTTGGTACCTGAATAAATTTGTGAAGAGTCCTTTGAAGAGTCAACTCCAATTCCTGCACTAGGTATTCTGTCCGTAGCAATGTCAAAAATGAACCGTCTGGCGACGAGGCTGGGCGCCTTGTCCGGCTGCTCAAAGCAAACACCCTCAACATCCTCACACTCCTGCTTATGCTTGGCAAGGGTGCTGCTCCCCCCCTTCTTAACCTCACCGGACGGTGCTCGCCCTATTACTGTGAAAGCCTACCGAGAAGCCCAAGCCAAAAAGGCAGAGCGAGCCGCTGCCGAAGAGCGCAAACGCAATTCCCAACCGCCACCTCTGCCCTTGCACGTACAACGTGCTTGCGGCTTGTTTCGCCGAGCTTTATTGGACAAGAACATCGAAATGGCGCTCCCAAACTATCGCATCATCGCTTCGCAGCACTATCTACACGCTCTGACAATCTCCGAGCTGCACGAGCTCTTCACCATCCTGGCTGACTCCCAAGACACTATCGAGTCTCCTGAGCTGTCCGTCATTGAGCTCATGCGAGTGGTATACTCTGATATGATGGATCGACGGAACCCCCAGGCGAATATTCCGGAAGACGTTTACGGGCGTTTTATTCGACTCTACTCCCGCATTCAAGATACGGAGCGGCTAACAGCAGTTTGGGAGCAAATGTTGCGGGACGGAGTGGTGCCTTCGCTAAGCACATACAATCTAGCTCTCCGCGCTTTCCTCAAACACGGTCTTCTGGACAAGGTCCAAGCGGTTTTCGATCTTGTCGACTCTCGGAAAGACGTGAGACCCGATGATGACACCTATTTAGCGCTTATAAGAGCGTACGCCAAGGCGGGCAACTATGATGCCGCCATTCGCACATTTAACCGCGTCCTGGACTTAAACATCAAAGTCAACAAAGTCTTGGTGAACGCTGTGATTCGCGCAGCTGGCAAGGTGGGAAATCTTGAGGGGATGCGGGATTTGCTCGACTGGATGAGAAAAAACCATCTCCATCCAAACCGCACCACATACGACATCCTGATTGCTGCTCACGCTCGCGCTGACCGCGTTGAGGAGGCTATCAGTATCTTTGGGGCTATGCGCGAAGATGCCGCCCGGCATTCACAACATCCACTTTCCAACGATCCCCCGATTCCCTCCACTACCACGTATAACATCCTTCTTCACATGTTCGCCAAGCAAAAAGACCTCAATGAGGTCGATAAAGTTTTCGCCAAAATGTTGGAAAGTGGGGTGCAGCCGGATGCTGTCACCATAACCACCCTCATCACGGCGTGCCTGGACAGTGACGATATCACACGGGGTGAGAAATACCTTGGGTTGATGGATACGCTCAAAGTGGAACCCGATGCCTCTGTATTTAACGCAATGATCAACCTGTACGGGGGCATCGGCGACCTCCACAAAGCAGCGTCCATGTATGATCTCATGGTCGAGAGGGGGGTCGCGCCAGACCGGTACACGTTTCGAGCTCTGATCTTGAAGCACGGGGGAAATGCGGATCTGGCGGGTGCAATGAGATGGTACAACGAAATGAGAAAGCGTCGAATGAGTGCTGATCATGACACGCTAAAGGCGCTTATGCGCTATCATGATCTGGCCGGATCAGGAATCAAAGTGCTGAGGGAGATCTTTGTCGACGGAGTGAAGGCGGGACGGGTATCATCGCAGCTGTGTGATCAGTTGTTGAGTTCGGAGATCAAGGCGGGAATGAGTGTCACGGAAGCGGTGGAGACTGTGTACGAACAACAGTATCGTAAACGAGGCATTCAACCGACGGCTCAGACGTTGCAGATGTTGGTACTTACTGCTCTGACGCGACGGGTTAACGGCGGAAAGGGTTTGGGAAACCAGATGTCGGTGGAGGGAGGGGCTGGTAGCGGAGCGGCAGGCGGAGAAACGACGAAAGCCTGGACAGAAACTTTATTGGAGGCGGCGAACAAGCTGGAAGCCGGTAAAAAGGCGGAAGTGGCAGGCAACCAAGGGCAAGATGTCGCGGCAGAACGGCAAACCGTCCGCGTTCCGACACTGGCGGAAAAGGCGTATGATCGCCGCGAAGCTGACGCGCTTTTACGCGTGTATGGCGATCTTGCAGCAACCGGACAATCCCTAAAACCTGTGCTGCAAGAGAAGTTTGCCGCATTGATGGAGATGCTTACGGGTGATAAAACGGTGACTGTCCAAACGTAATAGAGCACTTTCACGAGCCGCTGTTATTGTTCACAGAACTGGAATTCATTGGAAATCACGACTGTATTGGCACCACTTGATATGCACCATAATAAAGGCGGACCATGGGCCAGTCGAGGCCTCATTTCCGTGGAGCCTTTCAGTCCAGATAGTGGGCAGAGATTAGGTAAAGTCGTCATGCTTTATTTCTCCAGCATCTTGTCCTCGTGCTTCTTTTTTGCGATCTTTTTTATGCTTGATATGCTCCGCTTCCTCCAATCTTTCCTGCCTCACCCTCAATTCCGGGGCATGACTTTTATGGACATGTTTCACATGAGCCAAAGACATTGGGCGACCTCTTCCAGAACCCCTCCCAAATGTCACGGTGCGAGGAATGAACAGGCGAGACATCGATTTCGACAATGCATCAATCTCCGGGTTTTCCGCGTCCATCATTCTGGAGTCGGTTGTCTCTTTGATATCCGTGTCGCCCGTGCCGTCCACGATCATCATCTCCGAAGATCCTTCTATGCGATCTGGCGCAGTGGTATTGCCACTAAGGAACATCTGTTAATAAAAAGATTGACCGTTGCCAAGGAACACATAACAACCTGCCCGGTTTTGAACTTTCGCCCTTTCCAACTTTCCGGTTGAGGTTTCGAGACTGCCCGTCGTTGTCGTTGAAGACCCCTTCCGCTGGCATTATTCTAGAGTCTTTTCCTGTCTTTTTGTGTGCCTTCACGGTCGACGCTTTTGGCATAACGAGCGATGCGTCTATCGCATCATCCGGCTTGCCTGAGGAAATTTGACTGAAAACGTGTCAGGCCCTGCCAATAACAGCATCAAAAAGCATTTTGCATGCCCCAACCTGTCCGGCTTTGAACCAGTTCCGTTGCTCTTGTGTTTCGTGTTTCGCGTCTTTCCCCCTCCTTGGCTTTTTTGCGGCTCCTTCGGGGTTTTGGTGCCGAAGACAATATCAAAATTAAATTCTTTGGGAAATTTATGCTTGTCAATCAAGTGCAATTTTCTTTTGTGAGGGGTAGCACTGAGCTTAGGACAGCCATCCACGAAGCACTCGTACTAAACAAATCACCAGATTTGACGACTGTAAGAGGATCTGAAGATGAAATGCATCTTGGATCAATGCGCACCATTTTCTCCCGCTCAGCCAAAACGCTGAAGTACGAATCGTGCACTTCAGATAAGTGCAAGTGAAGCAGTTGGGCTGTTGGCAAAATCCGACGGCATTGTGTGCAGACGTTTGTATGGGCAGCTGAGTAATGGTCTTCATAATCCGCAACAGTTTGAAACGGAGCAAGGGAAGTGCAATTGGGAGTGAGGTTGCAACGGATAGCAAGACTATTGTTGTCGACAAGCGCCGCAGGTTGATATGTGTCACCTTTTTTGCGTGTGCCTCAAGCTCCCCAAGCCGGCGCTATGCAAGCGTACTGTACCTCTGTCCTGTGGTCGCTGCTTCCTCCACCATTTCGTCCAAATGCTCGCGAGTGTATCGATGATACTTGGTGAACTGGACCTCGTCGTCACCTCCAACCTCGCCATCAGCAACGTCTGGCTCAACAATATTCGGTGTGGGTCTTTTCCGTTTTCGAGCTGCTGGGCTTGTCCAAGTCCACTCCGTTGTGGTGACTTGGGTTTCGCCTGAGAGAACCGCAGACTGAGGCGAGATCATGATCATGAAGTGACGGAATGCCAGTCAGTCCAACGTGAACGCGCATCGTTCAATTGCACACCGTTCAAGCTTGTTCAGAGGCCAAGCCACAAATAGGCACGTAAGCGTTCTCCGTCTCCTTCTGCATCTACTTACCTCTGGTAACCATGCCTTTCTCCCGGATATACATTATATCAGACGACCCAGCGGTGCTGCCGTTGTCTGCTCCTCTGCCCCATCCCCTCCGTCACTCCTATGCAGACCGGCTAGCTCACATCCTATCTACCACGCACAACACTCCAAACCCACCTTACATACACCTGCGCGCCAAGTCCTCCTACCCAACAGTGCAGGCTTACCGTAATTTCGTAACAAGTATCCTCCCGTCTCTTTCTGTGGAGCTTCGTCGTCGGGTACTTCTTTCCGTGTCCTATCTCAAAGACTTGGACAGCCTTGTGAACTGCGCCCGGGATCTGGGGGCAGGAGGCGTACACTTATCAGGCGAAGCACTAGATGCTCTGGCCACAACAGTAGGCCCCGTACGACCCATCCCGTCACCCTTAATAGTCGCTGGTTCCTGTCATACCACAGCACAGCTCATTAACGCCCGGACATGCCGTGCAGATTTTGTCGTACTGTCCCCGGTTCTGCCAAGCTCCACTTGTCCTTCGGAAAACACCATCGGATGGGATGGATTCAGGGCAATGATTGCTGATGGCGCGGGCGATATGCCGGTCTATGCCTTAGGTGGGGTTGGGCCAAAAAATCTGGAAGACTCGATATCACACGGCGGAGCTGGTGTTGCAGCCATAAGGGCGTTTTGGCACATGTTGGAGTTGCCATGAAAGCTAAAGCACGAATTTGAAAAGGTTTTCCTGTTACTTTTCCCACATGTTCGGACTCCAACGTGGGCGGTGGAAGGGACTGAATGGACTCGTATTGAATTGAAACCCGATGTCATCAAAACCTGCCAAGCACCACTAAGTTAGATAAGTGTGTGCTCCAGTGGAGCACTCGTACGTTTGTTCAAATTTTCTCTATTCGAGCAGAAGAAGCCCTAAACGATGGTCCACATGGTGGGCCTGCTTTTCTTCTCCAGTTTTAATTCCTCCATCTTCTTCAAATTTAGCGCCCTCATCCGGAGCTTCAGCGGCTTTCGGCCCACATCTTCAACTGGCAGCGGGAACATCTCTTTGATCTTCTGTTCCACCTCCTCCTCACTCAGCCCCTTCCCCCGTAACTCCGCCGCCGTCTCTTCTCGCCGAAGCACCGATTGGGCAGCAAACCAGTTTATTCGCCGTTCCCAAACCACTTGCTTGATACGGTTCATCGTCAATTTAACCTGGACAAAGACTTGTTAGCGAATGATGCAGGTAGCTAAACTTGTGGAAGACAGCCCACCTGCCGGCGCCTCTCGTCATGGGGAAATTGAAGGCGAAACCGTCGCGCTTCAATCTTTTGCGACGCAAGCTTATTTTCTTCCTTTGCGCACACCCACCAAAGCTTATGCAAGTCGTCGAATGACTTTGTCCTCAGTTCGGCAGCAAGCCATGCACGCCCTTTGAAAAAGGCAGTTAGACTTCCTCCGAGAAAGACATATCACGGCAACGAACACCCACCGGTTGGTTTCTCCCAGTTTGTCCAAAACCATCCTTTCTCGTCGTCAAAGAACTCTTCTAGTCCCCTTCGCAGGGGTGCAGCCACTCGTGCTGATCTCACAGCAGGAGCGAGCGAGCTTCGCAGCCCCGCGGCAACACAAGTTGTCGTCGAGAACGGACGTGCAAATGCACCAAATACTGTGGGTTTTCTTAGCAAATGTGCCATTGGTTTTTGTAAAGTGGCCAACATGCAATGGAGAGCGGAGCTGGGAAGTGGTGATTGTCATGGAAACAAGAAGCTTGAAGTCCGACCTTTCGAACGTCGACATGATCTAGGTACTACATCTCGCACAATGCCGATGCTCACCCGCACTTTGCGAAAGCCCAGTCAAAGGGCTCTTTCAAAAAAATTCACAGCTACCCAGGCGTGCCGACGACTGAACAATTGGGCAGGTGCAAAGGCATACAAATTCCCCATACAAAGTATCCAGGAAGTCTTGGATACCCCACCAACGCAAGGGAACGACATAGCCGTTCACGGTTGGGTTCGCTCTGTTCGCAGTCAAAAAACGCACGCTTTCGTTGAAGTTAATGATGGGTCAACTGTGCGAGGGTTGCAGGCACTTATGAATCCTGAAGATGTCAAGAGGTACAGGGTCTTTGGCTGCGTCAATGCACCGCACTATGTTTTGTTTGACTGGTTGATTAGTCTGCATACAGGTTGTAGCGTGCGGTTGGTTGGCCAGCTCGTGAAGAGTCCAGGGAAAGAACAAGCTACGGAGCTGAGCGTCTCTTCTTGCGAGCTGCTCGGCCCAGCGGACCCTGACGTAGGTTCTTCTGCCCGTTCCGCTCGACCTCTGACCTATTATTTACTGGTGATTTCATGAAGACGTACCCTCTGCACAAAGCTCGTCTTAGCATGGACTACCTGCGTGAGCATGCCCACTTGCGATCCCGAAGCAAAACCTTCGGGGCTGTCTGGAGGATCCGCAACGCGGCTATCCTTGGAGTTCAACACTTCTTTCAGGTGGGTAAGGTATGGTCGAAACCCCTGCGACTGCAACGCCCCTTCTAATGCTTGGCTTCAACATATGCGCATGCAGGCGCAAAAATTCTTTCAAGTTCATACACCATTGATCACATCCAACGATTGCGAAGGGGCCGGAGAAGTTTTCCGTGTTCTGACCAATGAGTCACTGAAAAGTTATCAATCGTCCACGTGTTCGCTTTCCTCTGCAGCCCCTGCGTCGTCGTCATCCCCACCATTGCCATCCGAGTTTTTTTCACATCCAGTTTACCTCACAGTGTCAGGTCAGCTCCACGCAGAGCTCCTTGCGACCGCGCTATCTCGCGTGTACACATTGGGACCGACCTTTCGCGCCGAAAAATCTCTATCAACCCGCCATTTGGCTGAGTTTTGGATGCTGGAAGCGGAAATGGCCTTTATTACCTCTACAACACAGTTGCTGGACGTGATGGAGGCACTACTACGGGAAGTTGCAGCATACGTACAAGAGCACGCACTGGAGGACGTCCAGTTTTTAGGGAAATGGGTGGATAAGACCTTGGAAGAGCGTCTGATGGCTTTGACCAAGGAAGGGGCAAAGCCTTTTGGTCGAATAAGCTACACTGAGGCAGTGGAAATTTTAAAGGGTGTCAAGAGAAAATGGGACCATCCTGTGGAGTGGGGATTGCCCTTGCAAAGCGAGCACGAGCGCTATTTGGCAGAGGAGCACTATCGCGGCCCAGTGTTCGTAACCGACTATCCGGCGCGAATAAAACCGTTCTATATGCTAGATTCCATTGAGACAGTTCCGGATGGTAGAACGGTTGCCTGTGTGGATCTGTTAGTTCCCAGGATTGGGGAATTGGCAGGAGGTTCGTTGCGTGAAGATAGCGCAGACAAATTGATTGAAAAAATGAAGCAGGGGGGTTTGAATGTGGATGAATATGGGTGGTACATAGATTTACGACGGTTCGGATCGGTACCGCATGGAGGATTTGGCATCGGATTTGAACGTTTACTAGCCTATTTCACCGGGGTTTGGAACGTGAGGGATTTGATCGTAGCCCCCAGGTTTTACTCCTACTGTAAATACTGAGCACCTATTATAAAAACCACTCGGTTTGCCTTGCACGCTCATGCTGTTCATGCGTATTTGTTGTGTATTCTTCTTCTCTTGCAGGGCCATCAAATGCTCATGAGGAATAGCCCAAATTCCCAACATAGGCCGCATTCCGCGCTCGCACTTTACTGATTGCTGCAGCGAGGGCCACAGTGGATGAGGAAGCACATGGTCCCCGACATTCGGGGCTTTCGTTTGGAAGAAATAATGCCGAGTGCCGCCCCTCAGATCCGCTCATTCTGAGTACTGCTGCGATATCCCTCATTAGTACGTTTGCATCAAGCCCATGGAAACCCAAAACGCAGCATACCGTGTGGACCTTCCGCCAGAAACGCTCGCGATCTCCCCATCGCTGCGCGAGCCCTGCGCTCAAATAACCTCCTCTCCTCTTCCATCTGCTGTCGTGTCAAAGGGTCGGCGAATGCATGACGTGCAAATTGCACTGTGTGAGATATGTGCCTGCAGGGTTTCAGGTGGTGAGAATGGCCATTTTGAGGGGCGAACGAAAGTTGCACAACATCTGCGCACCTTTCCCATCCCACTGGATTGGCCACTCTAACTAAACCTTCGGTTCCGTCCCGATCAACAACCCTCGCAACGTCTTTTCCCAGTTCAACCCACTTCCCGTCTTCAAAGGCTCCGCAGACCACTCCATTTGTTCGAGCCTCGAATGTTCCGACTCCCGGGTACGTTTTCCTGGTCACGATGGGACTTTGGGGGAAAGCGTTCGGTAGCTGACTGATTGAAGCAGGCTTAGGGTCTTCGGAATTGGAGGGTATCGCAAGGACGTGATGTGCATTATGGTATAACCGAAGACTCTCGGAAATAATCCGTTTCAAGGGGTAGCTGCAAGTCGCCCACCGCAATCAGTCTAACAAACTGAAGTGAGCATGATTCCCGAAGGGGCGAACCTTACACGATTCCTGTATGTCGGTTGGTTGCTATGTCGGGGGCATTGGCAATCGCATACATTTCTCCGTCCCCAGGACTCACTTCATCCTCATCCCCAACTCCATTGGCCTTCGTTCGCCCTTCCATCGTAAACAAGGTAATGAACGCAAAATCATCTGATGTTCGTAGAACTGCCCCGTCTGACTGTACGGTTGCCTCAATCTCCACGCTTGGCAATTTACCGATCTCATTAAGATACGTTTTCGAGGCAACTGGCTTGGAATATTGCCCCGTGAAAGAGGCAGGAACATTGAACGGGAAGTTGGTTAAGATGACGCGAAAGACCGCGAAGTCCGTCCACAAGATACGAATGGGCTTTGGGGTTTCTGGGTCAAAATTTGCAGCTCGCGAGGGATTGAAACAGGAATTCGCGGCATGTGAAGGTGAGATGTTTTGATTGGATAACGGGAGCTGCGTGGGTACGAACAATGCATGCAGCGGAATTTGAATGGCGGTCAACATGCTGCTATCTTCCGAAATAGTTTGCGTGAGTTGGGATTCAAGGCCTCACATTGAGTTTACATACCTACCTCCACAAAACGCTTTGGCCAAAGCCAACGGGTAACGCCACGCTTCCGGACAACTCCTGACCGAGAATTCCTGCTCAATCCAAAGATACAAGTACGCATGTGTTTTTGTTTCACGGCCGTTTTTTACGTTCCTGAAAGTGGACGCCAGGCTTTCCGGATCATGCACACCAGCAGGAAAATGAACAACAAAAGTCTGACAATGTGGGTGTAGAATGAGCTTGATAGATCCATCGACTGTCAACACGGTAGTGTACCCATCGTCGCTGCGACTGATAGGGACAGTGCCTGGGGAGGATATTGGGACATCCACATGTCCATGAGACTTCGCATGTGATTTCTGAGAAATGCAGGTGGATGGTGGCCACCTGGCATACTCAATAGCAGTATTGGTCTAATTGGAATCGCTGAATAAGAAAAGCGCACGCATTTTGGTTTTTATCTTACAATTGTGTCCACCACCCTAGATCATCACAGGCTTTCACACCATTCCGCTACAACCCACCTGCAATGCCATTCTCAAAACATCATTGTCAAGTAAATTGGCGTGCAGAAACGGAGAGCCTGTGTCGTCAAAGTGGGCGTACGTATTTCGGAATGCTAAACACTCAAGAACGCCCTCCCTATACTTTGTAATGGCCGTCGCTGTCAGCTGACGCGTGATACTCCTCCCAACCGTCCGGTCGCTTTTTGTGTGCAATGGTGAGGTCCGACGGGAGGCTGGTGAACTTTGAGGCAACGGCAACGTTGTCGGTGGAGATTGGGAAGCGTGGGGCGCGGCAAAAGTGTGATCGGCCTCAACAACAAAACAAGCTCCTGAAGACGAGAGATGTATTGTTTCTGTCGCATCGCCGTAAAGCCCCTCTGCTTGCACGGTGGAGTCCGCAAAAAGAGTCAAGCGCTTCGGGGTGGTCATGCTGAGGAGTAGTTCGACGCACAGATGCACAGGACAGCACCCAACAGCTCAAAGCCTGTTACGTAAGCAGAGCACTGCACTGCCAGACCCGTCCTCTCTTTCCGCGTTCACCACTTTCAACACCAACAAACCAGGTAACTGCATCCACCCTTTCTCTGAGGAGAGGGCAATCTTCCTGTTGAAAATTGATGCCGCAATTTCCGCGTGGGCTTCATTTTGATCCTTTTTTTTTCCATCAGCCTTGAATCAATAATGGATCAAAGAAAATCAGTGCGAGATACCCTAACTCAAAACATCGGATTCTGCCCCAAAGGTGAGTCGCAGATCTGGCTATACATTTGTGACACCTCCATTTGAACGAAGCGAGCAACATTCAATCGATTGAAATGGCTCTATCCTCGATTTAGACGCAATAGGGTGGCTCTACGCAGCACGAGGCTACTACAAACTCAAAGACTACCATTCAGTCATCGAATGCGTAGCGCCGGCCCTCCGCAATGAGCGCACAAAACGCGAAGGCCAGCACCTCCTCGCCTTTTCCTTTCTTCACACTGGACAGGTGGAAGCAGCCGCTGGCGCATTTTTCAAAAGCATCAATTATGGCAATGATACCGATTGGCAACCATTAGTGGAGTTGTTTCTGGATAATCCAAAACTGAAGCTGACGTAGCGCTTCGAAAGTTCATCGTTAAGGGAAAAGGGGAATGGGAAATATTTTATGGGGTGCAGGCAACCCCATTTGTTAATAACGAATATGTAGAACATGAAGTCAATGACGTTGGAAAGACAGTGGGGAGCGGATACCCATCAAAAGCTTCGCTTACTCAGCACTGCTTGTGCTCGTCCACAAAAAATTCCAAGTTCCACCGTGCGCTGTTCTAAGTTCTACAGCCAAATCTCCTCCAAAGAAAATGCCAGGGGACGTCGCACAGGTAACCGCAAGTAAAAAGCGCAAGCAAACGGAAGATGAGAGGAGCGAGGATTCTGATGGCGAATCAGGGGAGGAAGATCTCGAGCAGGTAACCCCCATGCAACGGTGTTGCAGCACTTTTGCCGCCCACTCACCGTGCTCCTCTTTTGTTTTATCCCAGCAAACAGTCGATGTAGACTTTGAATTCTTTGACCCTAAACCAATTGATTTTCATGGCACTAAGTCTCTGCTACGTCAAACTTTCTCGAATGACGCCGAGCTCGTTCACTTGTCGGAACTTGCGGATTTGGTGATCGCCCAACCGAACGTAGGCACGACAGTCAAAGTCGACGGGACGACGGATCCATATGCTCTGTTAACGGTTATCAATTTGAATGCCGGGAAGGTGGGTCAGAACAAGTGCCATGTTCCAAGAACTTCATCTCCTTGGTCATCAACTCATCGAACTGGTCTTACTTAGGATAAAGAATGTGTAAAAGCGATACGATCATATCTTCTCGACAAATCAAAGAAATCCGCCACCATCCAATCCCGCCTTACATCCCTCTTGAACTCTGACACTTCTTCCGTCGGACTCATCATCAACGAACGCTTGCTGAATATGCCGCCACAGGTTGTCCCACCCATGTTCAAGATGCTCTCGGAAGAAATAGAATGGGCCGTGGAAGATGTAGGATTTTCCCTCAGCCCAAGATTCATTTCTATGATTCTATGTATAATACTGATACTTTCTATGCAGGGGGAGCCATTCAAGTTTGACTACTACCTATTCATTTCCAAAGTATACAAGGAAATCGAGTCACAGCTGGATGAGGAAGAGGAGGGCGCCTCTTCCTCAAAACAAAAGAAGAAAAAGAAGAAGGTAACTTTCGATGTGGCTTAGATGTTGG
Organism: Borealophlyctis nickersoniae; assembly: GCA_027604605.1. Classification (NCBI taxonomy): domain Eukaryota; kingdom Fungi; phylum Chytridiomycota; class Chytridiomycetes; order Rhizophlyctidales; family Borealophlyctidaceae; genus Borealophlyctis; species Borealophlyctis nickersoniae. The sequence continues at coordinate 24,811 of JADGKA010000011.1, read as the reverse complement.
GAGAAGAATATGCTGAGAGGTGGATGTGATATAGGCAGCAGGAAATGAGGATTCGACGGTATTTTATTTTCAACCAGAGGATGAGATTGTACAGCAGGTAGTGCAACTTGTTGAAGATACACGTTTCTTTCTGATTCTAACCCTGTCCCTTCGTCATAGCACGCGGAACTGACATTTGACTATAAATTTACAAAGGAGGCACAAGCCTCAGATTCAAGAAGGGCATTCCACGACTTTGGAATCGACCCGTTACGTCGGGTCTTTTTGGTGCATGCTTCAAAAATGACAACGCTATTGAAGGAGTTTGAAGAAAATCTATCTTCGTGAAATCCAAAAGGTGTTTCTACTCGTCCTGGTGGAGGAACGGACTACGGCCCTCGATACTCGATACCCAAAGAAGTGTCGAGCCCGCTGATGCTATTTCAAACCACGGCACATACGCAGCAGCCCATGTTCTGCTCAAATGCCATCCTCTAATCGCTATTTTACAACAAACACCAAATGTTCCAAAATTTTCTCGGAATCCTCCCCGCACCGCAAGACCAACCCAGCTCCCGTTGCTATTTCAACAAGCTTAGCAGTAATTGCCTTGGATCTGCTCTGCGTTCAAGTCCAGCATGGACCTGGGTTTATACGGTTAACGAATACATTCTCTAGTTTTCATGTTTATTCACTTTGCAAGCTCGGCAACAGTCTCTCCGCTGCTCCCCCAACAACGGCACGATCTCCGGAATATGATGCGCTATGGTGTTTCCCAAATAGATTTTAATGGAATGTGCCAACGTATTTTGCCCTTTTTGCATTAACGTCGTTGAAGGATAATAGGGAAGGTAAATGATTCTTCGCTGTGTTAAATGAGTCTTGGCTTTGTCGCGTGCATGCTGAAGCCGCGTTTCCGTTAGTGTGGATTTTCAACGAAACAATATCTAACACTGCTGCACCCATGCGATTGTCGTCATTCACCTTGACTTGTATCCCATTTGCGGTCTTGAGCAAGTCCTTGTTCTTCGAGTCGATCCCAAACGCAAAGAAGGGCCCGGACACCGCATCACCGAAAAACTCCCCGTCCTTTTTTAACGATAGATCCACTCAGTGTCTGCTGAATATCGATTGCTATCGAATTTTCGAACACTGCAACGGTTTCGGCGGCCTCCATTTTCAAATTTTTGTTTGTGGGTGGGGATGGGGACCGTTAGATTAAAATGGAGGGGACAGTTGAACGTTGTTTGGTCAAGAGACGACGCGTTGCCTCACGTAATCAAACAAATCAGCAAATTCCACCTGCGAGATAATCGAAACGCTCCCCGAACTCTCATTGCGCCCAACACACGACCAACCGCCCCATCGGATGGACGGATGGACATTCATGCACACTGCGCAATATTTCAACCCACGAGAAAACAAAATCAGCATAGTTCAGCATTCATAGTAGAAGAGGCAACCCTATTATCGTATTTTACGCCACCGCATTGCATTCTGTACATGCGAGCCGCTCTGTTTGCACCCCAATATACATCAAGCCAACAGAGTCTAACACGTCCTGTATACGCGGCCCCTACCCCCAAGCCTAATCCCTTTCCACACCCAACCGTATATAATTAAACCGAGAGAAAAAACATCGACTCGATGTGAGGAGGTGGTAAACTACTGCCGAGGAGCTGCGGAGCTTCCTTCGGATTGGCTTTCTCCGTCCGCTTGTTCGACCTTGCGGGAATCGATCCGAATGCGGCTGTAGTTGTCGTTTGCTGAACGAGAAACCCAGGTGGTGTCAGTCACACGAGGTCTCCAACCACGTTTTCGTTACAGTGAACTCGCCTTCCACAAGTTTGTCAAGATAGGAAGCGAAGTCAACCTCCCGCTTCATTTGCTGAAAGAGAAGACGGAGGTCAACAATCGATGTCATTGTGTTCCTCATCGTGATCAAGGAGAGTACACATACCAGTAAGCCGGTTTTGTCAATGACCTGGGTAGACAGCGTTTGGTATCGCTCCTTGGCAGTTTGGAACCGCGCACGAGTCTGCTGAAGTTCCTTTTCTTGGTACTTTACAGCATCCTCCGTTGCGCTGGTTATTGGAGTCTTTTGCATTGCTTTGATCTTCTTTTCTTCAAGGGAGCCCAACTTCGAACCGTAACTGTCAAAGAAGGTAAGTCCCTCGGGTTTTACATTGGCCGCACGGTGAAAACAAGCTGGGAATACCTGTCCAGTTCCTGACGAGCCGTTGATTGTCTCTTGATCGTGTCCAACAGGTCACCAATGGCCTTGTTGTTGAACGTTTTAATGAATGACAAGAAAGCCTCGAGAGATGTAATTAGGGGCCCTCTTTCCTTGCTGAAAACCACGCGTACATGCGTTAGCTTTGTGCAATAGATGCAAGAGCAAAGCGCACGTCATCCCACCATTCACTATGATAGTTAATACCAAGGTGGACAAGATTACGGCCAACATCCTCAATCTCCTCCTGGTACCTATATCAATAAAAAACAAGAGTTAACAACTGTTGCCAACTCGTTCCGACCCAATGGAGTATCTTACCCTTTTTGCTGATAGAATAGCGAAAGCTCCGCCTCCACCTCATTCAACATTTGCAAAGCCGACCTCTGCTTCTCTACCATCTTTTCCAGATACGAGAAATACTCATGCATCGCCTGGACTTGTTTCACCGCTTCATCCACTTCGGGTTGGGCGGTGATATGTGCCCATTGCTGACCCAACTTCTCTCTCATGCGTTGATGGAAGATCCTATGGCGCGTGCGTAGAAGGGACGGGTGAGCGTCACCGAAATTTATATGTGTCGCCAGTATCGGACACAAACCTGTAGTTTCTGTCAACGGACTCGGGAGTGCTTGTTGCCAGTTTTGTAACCTGCCGAGAGAAGAACTCTCCGATCATGTACTTTTGGAAGAAGATAGAAGTCAGTTATAAAGATGGGACGGTAAAGGAACAGTCATTTTCGGCGGATCCAGGCATACTCACGTCAAGACGCTGGTTGAAAGCTTTCGATTTTGCATTGAAGTCGCTAGAGTAACTATCTCTAGAAGCCAGCGGAGGCGGAATACGGGCCCCGAAACCCAAATCTCCAGTATGAGGTGCATTAACAGGCACGTATGGGGAGGGAGTAGCGTAACCTGGGAGCTCTGTAACCGCTGGCGGGCCAACGGAAGTGTCTGTGACAGCAGGTTCATATACAGGCCGAGAAACGCCGTTCGAAGCATTCGAGGCTTGAATACGAATTGGCTGACCGGCCTGCAAGACGGGGAGCACCTCAGGAACCTCGCCTGCCGGCTGAGGCAACACCTGCCTCTCCGCGGCGGGAGCAGCAGTTTCCGTGGGTTGGGGAGGCTGCTGGTCGTTAACGGGCTGAACAGGGACGGGAGGCTCTGCAACGGGTTCTGCAGCGGGAGTGGGTGGGACCGTGGCTTCGGCGACAGGGGGGGTCTGTGGTTCCTCGTTCTGCTCCTGGTTTTCAACAACAGGTTGAGCGGGGGCAGGAGGCGCTGGCTCGGTTACAGGAGAGGGAGTCTCGTTTGGCTCCATCGCCTGCAAAGCGCTGCTGTCGCCCAAATCCATGTCGTTGTGATTGGTTTTTGAAGGGCTAGGTGACTGGAGCGTTATGAATACGGCTACTGGCGAAGAAGCAGGGACAGAAGTTGTTGGCAAATGGTGTTTACGACTGTGGCTTTTTAGCAGGATGACCCGCAGCTCTTGACTGCTTGGCCCCATTGACACGCACCTTTCTCTTCTTTCCTACGAGTGCACTCTCTTAAGTAGACGAGACTGTACCAGGAACTATGGTATGGGAAGCGAGAGAAGCGATGGAAGCAATGGGAAGGAGGGAAGGCGGTTTTAGGAGCCTGCTTTGAATATAGTGTTCCGTGGGCGAACACCTTTCTGCTCTTTCCTTTCGCCGGATAGACCTTTTGAATCCAAGGTCGGTGTTCCCCCTGTTCCAATAATAGCTGCAAGGGTGACACAATATTTAACTAAACGAATCGATCATGACGCGTTATGCCAGCCTCCGTTGCATCCGCACTCACCCTCGTCTTCTCCATCTCCCACACACACACGCGCAATGTCCATGTCCAGCCCACTCACACTCAACAACCACGAGAACCTGGCGAATAATCCTTTGCTGCTTACAATACAGAACAGGTGATACTACATGCGTTAAGGCAGTTCTAGTACCTTCTATTGTTGCGAACCCATGTCCTTGACCAGTCCTGGTCCCCCCCGCATTGCATGCTGCAATCCAGATACCCCAACGTTTACAGCTCCCTATTACAAAATGATTGGGTTTTGCTGGTCCCCGTTCCATCTTCGCTTTCTTCCCTTTTCTCGGACAAGGACTGGATCATTTCAGAAGATTTTGTTGGTGAGGAGGACACAGGGGAAGGCAGTCAGTTTACCTTGATGGATTGTAGTTTGATGAGCGTGGGGAACTGCCATGCGTGACATTGAAGGACTTTTTTCTGGTCGGATACCGCCTGACGGTCACTCCAATATCGCATCTATGTATCTTCAGCTGCGCATGTTCTTCGTTCTTCTTCATCGGACTCGGAGTTTGTCACCCTAAACAATAAAAATGTTGTGATCCACCATGATACAATTGCGACCGATAAAGGTGCGATGGTGCTGCATAACCCATTGAATAGCACGCCAAATCGCATGTCCCATCAAAGCTGACAAGTGACCCTGATCACACACAAAAAGGGTTTGCAGAATCACGGATTTGTCATATTCTTTTCGATGGTCGGTTTTCCTTTTCAAAGTAGTTCAGCGGCATCCCATCCCCGTTATGCGGCGCATCCAAATTTTCGTATCATCCTTTCTGCAGATTTACATCATGACGAGAGCGGCCGGTCATTTACAATTTACTGTATCGATCAGCCACTATTGCCGCGGTCAGATGGCGTCGAGGTGGGAAATGCTCCGTCAGGAGCTCCTAGTGGATGCCCAACTTACAAATTACAATCCTCATATGACCACAGAATGAAGGAATCCGGCATGTTGCAGAATCCGCTGTGAGGTGATTAGGCACTCGAACACTCGATGTTCCTCATTTTCCGTCCTCTGACTCGCGTTGTAGTCTGCCAAAAGTCCTGAACTCCATCGAGGGAGGGAAGGAGGAATTGGCAAAGATAGAAGAGCAAATTGTGACTTTCAACGACAAGGCTGTCATGCTGGAGGACTTGGATGCCTTGCATACCGAGATGAAGACTTTGCTTAACACTTGTTTTGGTGTACGTCCCCAATGTCGGTCGCCATTTGCCCGATGGATGCTCACAGGATTTTATAGATTTTGGATCAATTTGACCCGAAACGGATAGCACCTGCTTTGCAGCGCTATGACCTGACTATCGAGGAGGTGTATCAGACATGCGAAACGTACGTGTGATGTGAAGATTGGACCGATGTCGCGATTCCGACATTCGCACTTTCGGCAACACTACCCGTCCTTCATCTCACGTCGTTCGGCCATATCCCTAGCTTTGTGATGGAGAACACTTACGAAATGGTTTACTTTCGCATATCCTCGGCACATCGCGCGCAAGATTTGATTGTATCCGAAGCTGTGGCAAATGTGCAGAACCTGGATCTGTCACAGATGGGACTGATGCCGGAGCTAGGTGTGAATCTGTCTGCAGCCGTTAAGGTATGTTGAGCGAATCACCATATCACCATATTGAAGACCAGCTTGTTACGTTCGCAGCCAACCGGCCCAATTACCCTAACAGGAGTTCCAATCGATATCCACGTTGCGCACCCCGTTTGAGAAGATCAAATGTCTGATGAGAAGTGTACATATCCTCAACGCTACACTAGTTCCGAGTAACTCTGCATCGGGCTTGCAAATAGGTTAGTACCCGCTGACATGTGAATTGAGCCCTTGCCGAGGTCACTTATCTCACTGTATGCGAACAGGAAAGGGTCTCATGCTAAGCAGTGATGTACTTATACCTATGCTCATGTTGATGGTAATACGAAGCAATGTATTGAATTTGGAGTCCAACATCTTTTACATGAAAAATTATGTCTTTGAGGTGAGATCGTGACGTTTTTGCGGCCGATTATGAAGATATTGAAGCGAATTGCCGCAGCATGATGTCATTGCGGGAGAGTATGGTACGTACAGAAAAGTAACGCGGATGGCAGTAGTCAATTCCGAATTCACATTCACTCCTGCACAAAAGGCTACGCAATCTCATCAGTTGAAGCTGTAATGGCCTACCTGGCTTCAAATCACACTACTCTTGCCGAAACGTCACGACGGAACGAAGCTTATTGGAAGGCCATCCAAGAAGGGGACCTTTCCGCGGTTCGGAGATTTTTTGAGGAAAGCGCCAGATCTCCAAAATCACCAAACGACGAACCAAAAACTCCGGTATCTCCCACCACCAACGATGTTATCAAAGCGCGGAATTGGGACGGGGACGGGGCTCTCCACATGGCTGTACAGTTTGAGCAATTAGCGGTCGTAAAGTATTGTACGTCTTGGTACATTCTTTGTTAGTCTTGTCAATGACCGGAACTCATCACATCGGCTTCTCCGGCATTGCATGCGTCACAGTGATCGGGGAACGCATGGATTTAGACTCGCCCAATTATCGGGGACAGACCCCTCTTCACATTTGCGCCATTCAAGGGTTCACTGACATTGCAGATTTGCTACTCTCGAAAGGAGCTTCAGTTTCGATTCATGATTGCAATGGTGATACCCCTCTCCTCCTCGCTGCACAGTTAGACAACCTGGAAATCGCCTCTCGGATCATTGCCAACCAAGCCAGACAATTTCCAAACGGCTTATCAGCAATACTTGACGCTCAAAACAACACTGGGAACACTCCTCTTCACTATGCATCCCTCCCGCTCGCCGAGCTCCTCATCTCCCACTCCGCAGATGCCAACATCCGCAACTCGGAAGGCCTGACGCCACTCCTCCATCACGCCCAAGCAGGCAACGTCTCCATCGCAGCCTACTTGGTCACCTCCGGCGCCGCTGACGTGAGCGCATCCGACCTAGGCCGTCGAACGTGCCTCCACCTTTGCTGCTTCCGCGGGTACGCAGACGTCGTCTCTGCAGTTTTGGAGTCTGGCAAGGCGGATGTGGGTGCCATGACTTTGAGGGGTAACACCCCCTTGCATGCCGCGAGCGATGCCGGGCATTTGGAAATTGTTCGGATGGTGTTGCAGGCTGGTGCTGATCCAACTGTGAAGAATATGCAAGGGAAGGCAGCGGCGGATTTGGCCAAGAATGAGGATGTAAGAGGGGTTCTGGATGGTAATTGAGTTTCCATATTTTTTGGTCGTCATGCTTGCAGGTATGGTTCTGTATCGACTGAGGACCTCTAAACCCTAGATTATACATTGTTTATGCAACGTCCGTTCAAAGCCAACGAACGCGTAGCGTGGGTTGTCCGAGCTGTTTTAGAAGGAGAGAATCGACTGTTTGTCGTCAAGTCCGGCCTGGTTCGTGCCTGGCCAATTTTTGCAATCTTGACTTTCGGTGATCGTGCCGTTCCTCGAGGAAGATGTTAACTGCTTTTTGGTCTTTTGTTCTGTGAAGTTTCCTGATATATCCAGTATTACCACAGTTCGTCGTACCTTGCAGGATTTTGATTTTTTGCGGCAACAGGTATGAACATCCTACAAGATGGCTGGTGAAATGTCTTTCACTTTTGCTAGATTGACCAATGACTCCCATGTAGCTGCTGACCGAATTTCCGGAAGCTTGTTTGTGCGTCTGTTTGAGTGCTTTGCTTTACTGTATTATTTCATCGTTGAAACCCTGACCCTTTGCTTTTTGTAGACCAGACCTCCGCGACCTCTTCACAACTCCACATACGCTGGCTAATGCACGAGCTACGGCTGCCCTCACTTCGCGCTTCTTGCGGCGAATAGTCAAGCGACTAAGTACGCCTCTTGTTCTCGCTTTCGCTCTGGCTATTATTTGGGTGACTGACTATTGCATGGAACATAGATAAGTTTGTCCACTACCTTCTCTCCCATCCCGTTTTCGCGACGCATGAACTAGTATGGGAATTTTTGGTTGTTCCCGAGATTGAGGTACGGAACTTGTTCGCCTCGAAGTTGTGTAGGCGATGGTGTATGATGAACCGTACCTCCTGTTTAAGACGGACATGATCATCGCTCGCACCAAGTCTAAATGCGACTACCTTCTTGAAAGCATCTATGACAACTATGCGCCAATGGTTGAGAATTTGGATGCGGTAAATGGGGAGTTTAAAATGGCCGAGGAAACGTTGAATGTCATGCAGAACGGAGCGAAGGCAGTCGGTATCGCGGCGCGCAAGGTTGGGAAAGGGCGGAAAGGTAAGGTATTTTGGTTTGGGAGGGCACAAATAGGGTGGCGGAAGTATTGACGATTGTGTCCACTTGTGCGATTATTCTTGCCAAAGATTTGGCAAATCAGTTGCGTATATTGCGATACCATATCGGGCGACCCACTTCGGTTTTGTTTGAGAGCAAGATTTTGATTGGGGAGGTGCTGCGAACTATGTGCGATGTGCTCTCCAAACAGGTACAGACGACATCTTTAAACTTCCCATTGGCGGTTCTTCCAACTGAAAACATACCAGAGCATATCTGATATCTTAGACATGGGTGACTTCTTTCTCGAATCCATGCACGTCATTGCGGGGGCCAAAAACGTCTTACATAGACACGAGCAAGTCGCTGGAGATTATCTCGCTGCAGTCAGACAAGAAGCGTCTCTTGCGGGTATGATGGCACGATTGGAAGCCCAAGCCAAAACTGCACAGACTGAGGAGAAAGTCCGGAAGCTGAGTGAGGTAACGCGAGCCTCTCCCTTATGTCTCGGATAAAGGTCATTTCATGAAACGATTATCTGGTGGGTGTAGGCGTACTATCAGCACATGGAAGCTACTAAAGAGGTTCAGCAAAGAGCATGTTTGCTAAACTATACGGATTCCTCATTGCAATCGGAATTGTCGCAGTTCTATCAGGTTCCGTGGCTCTCTGTCTATTTGATGCTTTGCGTTCAGGCATACTCAAATGGCCGTTTCAATCTTTCATCAGTACCACGCACAAGAAATAAACCGCGCGCTCACCGACTACGTCCACCGCCAAATAGATTTGGAGACCGAGTCTCTTGCCATCCTCGAGAAAACTCTCGACGCGCTGGACAAAGACGACATCCTTTCCATGCCCGGTGCGGGCATCGACGGCGGGGACGGTAGGGATAGCTGGGATAGTAAAGAGGAGCTGGGCATGTCCCGACGAGGATCAGTGGCTTCTCTGGCCTTCCCACAGGCCACAGGAGACGCGGGATCGTTAACCTTCCCCCCCTTGGAAACGGACGAAAGTCCAATGACGCCTCTTACTGCCCCGTTTTGGGTCGCAGAAGGGTTGGCGGCTGAGAAACGGGAATGATATTTTGGTGTCTAAAGGGCTTTTCGGAGATACCCGCTGATGACTGGTCCCGCACGATGTAAAGTATATAGGCGAACCGTCTACAATAAATGTTACCCAGCCTTCCTCCCCTTCTTCGCATGCCCATATTATTGCACAGGACTGCGGTGAGGATGGGGATTCGATATCTCGATGGAATTTTTACGGCATGGGAGGCGAAGGTTAAGTCAGACCATTCTCTTTGTTGTCTTTTTAGATGATCGTATCGCAGAGCAGCAGCGATACTGAAAAAGAACCAGGCGTTGATGAAAGTCAAGACAAGGCCATGAGGGAATTGAACCCGTACATTATTGTAGTCCGGCAACAATGCCCAGCGAACCTGGTAGATAATATGCCACCCTTCACGTTACCTAGCTACGCTATTTCATCCTGACGCACCTACAGCCCCACAAGTTTCGAGTCACAGTGCAAAGAATGTGAGAGCTGGCAAAGGAATTTGTCCCGGATCGGTAATGCAATGGACTCCGTGATCAAGAGAGCAGCGTATCAAATTTCCTCCGGCAGGTTATGAGCCTCTAATAGGGTACCTCACATTGCGCAGTGTCAAGGAAGTCCTGTCCACCTTATCCTTCCCAATCCATCTAATGCTACACAAAAAAGTTCCCCACAATATATGCCACGTATGCCCCTAGCATAAGACCGCCGACCCATTTCTTCAGCAACCCAGTCCAAATCACCACCGCAAACGCCAACACACTCCCCACCATGACTGTCGTATCAAACCACCTCGTCTTCTCATCCAACTCCACCCCTCCACTAACCAACGTTATCCCCAACACCAACGTAAGCAAGAAAATGTTGCTGCCAACGGTATTGGCTACCAATATGCCCGAGTGTCCTCTCCGAGCAGCAATAACCGCCACGAGCTTTTCGGGGAGTGTTGTTGTGAAGGAGAGGAGTGTGAGTCCAACGATTGTGTCTGATATACCGGCGGCGGATGCGAAGGCGGTACAGGAGCCGGCGAGGAGGTACCCGGAAAGTGAAAGGGCGAGGAGGGAGAGTACAATGGATAGGACGTGATAACTATTGCTGTGGAATTTAGGATATCTGACTTGACGGTTAGGCAGCAGTGGCGTGGTTGTGGAAGGGTTGGTTGAACCCGCTTCCTCAACTGCGAAAGAAGATTGTCTGTCAGCGCAACAATACGAAACGCGAGAGAAGTTGTTGAGGCACTGCACAGACCAGCTACTGATTGCTCGTTTGCCGCAGTTTGCGATCTGGACCCTTCGATTCCATCGCCGTCCATGGAAGAATCATCGCTAGACGAGTTCCCCTCCCGATTATCCTCGTCACTATCGCTGTCACTATCGGATGCCTCTGGCGGTTCCATAATCCCTTTATATATCCCATAACCGATCCCACCAAGATATCCAACAAAACTCGCAATCAATCCAAACCCAACCTCAGGTGTAAAAGATCTCCCCCAGGCCAATCCACAAACAAAAACGGAAACTACGACCATGAGTCCAGCATATACTTTCGCGCTTCTGTCTAGTGCGGGTATTCCACTCCGCCCAGGGAAAAGCAGGCCTAGCGAAAAGCTCCCCAAGATATTCGCAATGCAGGATCCGACGACATTTCCTAGTCCTAGATCTCCGTGTCCCTGCGCTATCGCTGCGATAGTGACTGCTAGTTCCTCAAACTCCGCTCCAGCCGTTAGGAGGGCCAAAGCAATTTGGGAGATGTGAAGACGTCGGCCGAGAATAGCGGTGCTGTCGACGAAGCGGTCAGCACCTGCTTCGAGGAGAAAGCAGCCGAGAATAAAGAGGACGGCATAGGTTGTTATTCGAAGTGGGAAAGAGGGTATGTCGTCAATTAAAGGAAGCATCTCCTGCGTTGAAATGCTTTTGCTGCCAATTTTCTGTTGGATTATCTGGATACCCGTCGTAGATGGCGCAGCCTAATGCGCCATTGCATCGTCAAGGCCAGGCCAAGGTGAGGCCAAGGCATATGCAAGGGGTCCTAACTAGGTAGGGGTCCGGGCCGGGCCGCATTGCATTGCATCACCCAGGCCATCCTTCCTCACCGACCTCCACCGTCTAGATAGTTGCTTTTCATTTCTTCTTCAATACACCATCTTACACAGTGGGATTTTCACTGGACGCGGTCAGATATCGCGGTTTTCCCCGGCTTTTTCCTCGACACTTCCCAGCTCCGCGCCGTCTTATATACAGTTTGACTCTCTTTATTCTTGTCCACAAAGAACTGCGATACTCGTATATCTTGGCCATGACATCCCCCGCCATTCCACTTGAACTGTTCCGCAACGTCGCCAGAGTCTCCTACCCCGTCGACGCACGCAACGTACGCTTGAACAAACACGTCTCCTACCTCATCACCATAGACGACCTAATCTGGGGGGAAGCGGGATGGAGACTGCGTCATCGGCCTCCAGAGTACTGCTGGCACTGGGCGGCGCGCCACGGGTATTTGGAAATAGTCCGCAGGTTGTCAGACAGTGGGGTCGACATACAGGCCCGCCACATTGACCGGGCTACGCAGTTGGCGGCAAAGAACGGACATACAGAAGTGGTCAAACTTCTTTTACATCGTGGGGTGAGCGTGCATGCTGGAGATAACCTAGCATTGCGTTGGGCAGCCACGGATGGTCGCCTCGACGTGGTCCGTTTGCTATTGGAGACAGGCGCCGACCTGCACGCTGATGATGATTACAGTCTATGCGAGGCGGCGGGAGGGGGACACATAGAAGTAGTTCAATTGTTGTTGCGTTGTGGCGCAAACCTGCAGAGCAACGATGGCATTGCCTTGGCTTACGCGGCATAGAGAGGACACCCGGCCGTAGTTCGATTGTTGCTGGATAACGGGGCTGATGTACATGCCGAAAATGATCGGGCTTTGAGTTGGGCATCCCACAGCGGGCATCTGGAGGTGATCCGGTTGCTGCTGAATGCCGGGGCGGATGTACATGCCGACCATGACTCACCGTTGCGTCGGGCTGCAAAAATGGGACACTTGGATGTCGTTCGTTTACTGTTAGATGCCGGTGCAGACTTGCATGCCGACGATAACGTAGCTTTGCGGGAGGCTGCATTTGAGGGCCATCTTGAAACCGTGCGCTTATTGTTATGTCGTGGGGCGGACGTGCACGCACGTAGGGAGGGAGCCTTATGGATGGCGGCATCAGCAGGCCGCCTGGAAGTGGTTCGAGAACTGCTCAAGCTTGGACCATACATTCCCAACCAATCCTTGCCCAAGGCAGCCGAGAAAGGACATGTGGGGATTGTGCGGTTGTTGCTGGCAAATGGGGCCAACAGGCGGTGCCTGAGCGAGATGAAGCATTGTGTTTGGCAGCGAAGGAGGGCCACTTGAATGTGGTGCGCCTGTTGGTGAAGGCTGGCGCGGATGTGGATGAAGCGTTGCGGGTCGTTGGAAGAGAGTCGCCTATGGAGGTGATTCGAGTCCTGCGAAATAGAGCTGGAATCGGTCGTTGGGGGTAGCATCTATGGGCACCGTCGCCTTTGTGCGCTGTATACGGTGATTATACCTTTCGGAAACAAAGGAGTAGACGCGCTGTTAGTCTATATTGGACTTTTTGGTTCGTTACCGCATTGTTCTGCTGTTTTCTGCAGGTTCCCTTTTTTCCTTCAGAGTGGTCACACCTTGCTTCCCGCGCAAAGCTGTTCAGCTTTCATGAAAGCAAATCACCAGGCCACTTTTCGTGGAGTTCAAAGAAGAATGAAAGGGTGCAACCGTAAAACAGGTTACAAACAAATTTCCCTCTTATCAAACGGAATCGTGGTGGTTTTAACTTATTCAGCATCTCGAACACTTTTTGCAACAAAACGCGCACAAGCATGTGGCTTTGCCAATGCCCAGCCACTTCTGGTTGGTTTGCACTTTCGCGTTTCCCCTCGCCTTCTCCCCCCGCTCGTTTTTAAAACCAAAGAAGTCTCTAGCTCACAGCACATAACCCAAAAGAACAAAAAGACAACAAACAATGGGAATCAACTACGACAAGTGGAATACGCTCGACGCCTACTCCTCCTCAGATGACTCGGAAACAGAACGCGAAAACTGGAAAGCTGCCCAACGGTTGCGAGTCACGGCAGAAGACGACACAAAACCCAAGGCGGTGCTCGTCACCGTTCCCTGGGATTCTCATTGTGGTGAGGAATTTATGTACATGAAGTGCAAGAAGAGATTGGAGTTTGGAGTTTGTTTATGCTAACCTGGGCTCCGCGTTTGTGTCGCTGTGGATACAAAAAGAGGCAGCGAGGTGGGCACTCGACCGTCATGGAGTGAGGTACGAAGAGCGAGACTACCCGTGGGGATTGCACATACTTGCCACGCTGGGATATTCGGATCCAATGCCGAGAGCTCAACAGCTCCATGTTCCCATATTCAAGAATGACAAGGACGAGGTATGAAAAACGTCGTGCTGCCCAGAGCAATTAGATAGGAGTCCCATAATATCAGTTAGGCTGACCAGTTTGCTGCCTTACTTGCTCCGTCATCCAACAATGACACAGGTATATAAGCGATCCACAACCGACATATTTCTTTACCTCTTTGCACACTCCTTTTCCTCCCCTCTGCGCATTTACTCCCCGCACACCGCCCTTCCACTTCAGCAGGACCTCGACACTCACCTCGCACCCGCTGCCCGCACCATCTTCCTCCACACGATGCTCTCCAAACCCACCCTCTCCAAAAAGTATCTCTGCGAGCCTGTGCACCTCCACACATGGCGCGTCGCAAACATGTTCGTGTGGCCTGTAGTGAGGTGGTGGATGAAACGGGGGCTTGGGGACGTGGAAGAAGCTTGGACGGTTGTGCACGAATGTTTTGGCAAAGTCGAGGAGGAGTTGAAAAAGCATGGGACCAACATCATCAACAACCCTGCTCGATCGAAATCCTATCTCACGGGGTCAACCCTGACCACAGCCGATATCGTCTTTGGGTCCCACGCTGCCCTTGTCTTGTTTCCCAATGAAATCGACGGAGAGGATGCCGCGTGGGCGGGAAAACTCGGGATCAGCTTGCCCGGATTAAAAGAGTTGCCGGCTGATGTTGAAACCAGGGTGCGAGAATTGAGGAGGACCGTGGCAGGGAAGTTTGCGATGCGGTTGTGGAGGAAGGACAGAGGACTCCGGTTAAAAACGCGCCCGAGCCGATACGCGAAAGAGAACAATCCTTGGTGGGTGGAGGAGGGGAGGCTGCGAGGCGTTTTGTGGGGATCGTTGGCGCTGATTGGTGTAATATCTGTGACGATCATGACAACCCTGCCGTGGTGGGCGAGTTTGGTGGTGTTTGTGCTACTGTTTGGGATATCAGCTGTCCTCGGGTATTTCAAAATCAGGGGAACGATTGTCGAGGAGCGGGCTCGACAGATCTGGTTTGTGTGCTTTGGAAAACCGGTGCCTCCCCCAGAACCTCTCACTGGCACTCCTGGAGGCGAGGGGTCCATGAAGTCCGCATCAGAACCGGAAACAAGCGTTTCTGACCCTAAGAAACGAGAAACGGAAGGAAAGGACGCGGGGGAAATATCGGCATGGAAACCATCACGCGAAGCATACGTGAAAGGTGGGAAAGCAAAATAAACACGGAAGTCTTTATTATGTACATTTTCCTATCTACGGTTTCCTGCCGTCTACTTGTATGAATTGCGTCTAACTATTTCCCAGAAGAATAAGACCCGAGTATGATGATTAAGAATGGCCCGTGGATGACTCAGGAGACGTATCCGAAGGCGCTTGCGAGTGCACCGAGCAAGGGCGCCAACCTTCAGAGCCCGGCCGCGACAATTTCTTTTGTGGGTGCGGTACAAGCACACTGCTAATGTCGTCGTCCCACCATGTCTCATAGTGAGCGGAGTACCATGCAACTGCAGATTCCAGATCGGGTCGTCGACAGTCTGGCGTGAGCCGAATCCGCTCCACAAAACCAAAAGAAAGCAGAGAGCACTAAAAGATCAACTCACTAGTTTCTTTCAGTCCCTCGGCGAACGACACTTTGGGCTTCCACCCCAGAGCCACCAGCTTTGACGAATCCACCGCGTACCGTTGATCATTGTATGCCCGATCGGGCACAAACTCCAACCACCTTTCCTCCTTTGCGGCATATCGCTCACCATCCCGGCCTCTTAAATCGAACGCTTTCAAAAGCCACCTCGCCAAGTCCAAGTTTGATATTTCAAAGTCGGACCCGATGTTGTAGATTTGGCCCACCTGCCCTTTGTGAAGGATAATGTCAAGCGCGTCCGCTGCGTCTGTTGCGTACAGGTATCGACGAGAGTGAGAACCGTCGCCGTGGATAAAGCTGGGGCAATGGGGGAGAAGGGCTGTTACTTCCGGCAGAGACCCTCCATCCATCCCATCGCCTTACACTTATGCTTCTAGCGTGTCGGACGGAGGATTTTTCCAGACGTAGCAGACTTACCACTTGCCGCCCTTCAAAAGACTACAGATGAATTTTGGTATCACCTTTTCAGGATACTGAAACGGGCCGTAAACGTTATTGCTCCGCGTGATGATAACCGGCACGTTAAATGACTTCTGATAAGCCATGACCAGACACTCTGCTGCGGCTTTCGTGGCGGCATAGGGGTTTGTTGGGGCCAAAATAGATTCTTCCCGACATTGGGACTGGGAATAGTGACAAGATAAAATCGTGAAATTTGATATGTCAGAAACTAAAGCATCAATTGCCTTTTGCATCCCCATTTCAGCCCTTTCCCTCCCTAACCCCGCCTATTCGCCATAATCGCGACAACATCAATATACTCACACCGGGATTCGCCTCCCCATAGACTTCATCCGTACTGATATGAAGAAATCTTCTGATACCGGTTACTCTGGCAGCCTCCAACAGAACGTGCGTTCCGAGTATGTTATTTTGAGTAAACTCAAACGAGTCACCGAAGGAATTATCCACGTGTGTTTGTGCAGCGAAGTGTACTATAGTGTCTATTCGTTTCTCGGTGAGGATGAAAGTGACAAAGTCAGGTGTCGTTACGTCTCCCTATATGATTTCAAGTGGGCACAGAGCGAATTGACGAGTTCGTAAGAGCGACGCAAAGACTCGCAAACCCCTGAAACCTTGCGAAAGACCTTTATGAATGTGAAATTTCCTGCTGAATGGCAGGGTTGCAAGTTCTTGATTGAAGCGCTGTAATCTAGCTTATCAAAGACGTACACGTTATACTGCGAGTATTGCGACAGTATCTTCCGAACAAAGTGTGATCCTCTACGAGGGATGTTCCCAAGATTTCAGGGCAGGCCAACGGTAAGGGGGCGGGCACAAGAGCAGTTTCGTATTGACGTACATGAATCCCGCTCCCCCCGTTACGAATATATTCCGAATCTGTTCACTGCCACCGCCAGCTTTACTGGGTTCAGCGAGATTGGCCATGGCTTATGACTTCGGAAATCCCGAAGGTGCTGGATGCGCATGCATGCGGATGTTCATAGACGCGGGGCTGGTGATGAGGTGAGCGCCACATGTTCCCGACTGCGCGCTTCAAACGCGTCGCGCGTATGTATTTTCGTTGGCAGATGGCAACTAAAAGATGTGGAAATTTATGAAGACCAAGTCCGAAAGGTCGGTACTAGTTATCATCACAGACTTTGAGTGGTTGCCCCAAGGCCTGATGTCGGCACGAATCGCACTACAGGAGCACCTCCGACTCCCCCCAAACCTCAACAGCATCCATCGATACGAACATTGCGTCGCTGCCAAGAGCTAGCCGCACTGCTACAGGATCGTTGGATGCGAGCCCTGCGGCTGCCCAAAAGTCTTTGCTAGCACTTTGCCAGGCAAGTGTGGTTTACTAGGCGACAGGGAACCTGTACCCTATTCATCATTCCGTACAATTTTTCCCGTCACAGGAGGGTGATCAAAATGCTGTGCGCCGTCACTGTCAGCGTAATGCGGATGCTATTTTCCAGTGCATCAAGTCGCCAATGGACGTGTACGGGAATAGCGCACTCCATTATGCAGCATCGCACAATGATCACACGTTAGCGTGCCTGCTCCTCTTGAAGGGGGCCGACCCTAATGCGAAGAACCGAAGTGGTATTACACCGGTCATCGTTGCCAAACGTATGGGGTTTGGCAAAGTGGTGAAAGTTCTGAAAAAACACGGTGGAATTGTCCCTGCCGCAGAGGAGCAGTTGCGAGGAAACTTCAAAGACTTGCAAGGGCGCAGCAGGCTCTTGTCAGAAGATGCAGAGATGAGAAAGCGGTCTATGAGTTTACCGTTGACGCAAAGGGTGGCGAACGCAAATGCTGCGGGTCTTTCTGGAGGCACAACAGGGAAAGGTCCAGCTGCAGCGCGAGTGATGCGCCATACCAGCCAAGCCGTCATTCCGATGGTTGCAACTTCGGCAGTTGCCCCATCTAGTATGAAGCTGTCAGGGTCGTCGAGCACTGTGAACTCAGTTGAGACCTACGTTGGGGAAGAACGAATTACGGAAGGAAAACCTGATCACCCGTCCAAAGAAAGCACCGGGTCTTTCCAGAAGCTTTTGCCCTGCAAACGACTCCCGATTTACAATGTCGCGTACTTGGGGATTGGCGAGGAACTGCTTGCCAAGTTAGATAAAAGGATTTTGGAATCAAGCGACGAAAATGGCAGCACCACACTTATGAAAGCCGCGTATCGCGGGCACGTCAAAATCATTCGTGCTTTGTTGGCACGTGGTGTAGACGTTGATGCACGCGATGCCGGGAATCACACCGCATTGGTTTGGGCTGCCCTTTGCGGAAACTTGGATGCTGTCAAGTGCCTGGTATCCGAAGGCCGCGCGAACGTGAACGGAGCACAAGGGGAGGCCAGGCTTGCGGCCAGATTATCGCCCCTTATGGCGAGTGTCTTCAACGGGCATGTTGACGTAGCTGAATGCTTACTCAATAGTGGAGCGGACGTGAACCTTCGGGTTGGGCCTGGAAATGGCCGAACGGCGCTTATGGTCGCGGCATGGACGCGAAGGGAGCCGCTGGTGCTTCTATTGAAGCAAAGAGGGGCGGTGGTGGACACGGATGTGGAGAAATGGCTCAAGAAGGGGATCATCCTGTTGAAACGCGTACAGGCCGAGATGAATGCCTGGTCTGGAAGTTCCGAATCTTTGGCATCTATGAGTAAACTCAACGTCGGTTCAGGAAGTTCGGCCACTCTGAATGTCCCAAGCAAGGGAATCGGTATGAAGGAAAAGTTAACTTACCTGACGGCAACAGAAAGTGAAGCCATCGCCACGTTGGAAGGCATGTTGGTGGCAAAAATGGATCCTCATCAGGACAACATGCCTGAGGGCTCAGCGGCTGATAGTTTGGACAATCAGCCGGCAGTGAAGCAAAGGAGAGACGTTGGGAAGAATAGACGAGCAGGCGGGGGATTCCGACAAGGGATGAACCTGGAGGTAAATTCTTCATTATGTGATTGTCTTATGTGCATTTACTTGCTAAAACGCAAGTTTTTGCATCGAGCAGAAGTTAATTGGCCAGAACCCGGGCCTTGTGATGGAACTGACCGAGCATGTCCCCGATAGCGGTACAGAACTCGACAGTCTCTGGCTGGCAGTTTTTCGATGTGTTTTGCAACTCGTAATGGCAGCCAACAAAAATATGAAACGGCAATGCGTGTTTATTTCAGCAAAAGCTATCCATCATGCAGGAGAAATCGTGCGCGCAGTCGAGTCTATGAGGCGGCTACCAGCTTCCCCCTTGGCGTCGGCAAATAAACCTGTCGGCTTAGCTGGTTTGAAAGGCGACTCGCCGTTTTGTTTTGGCGGGCCCATTGCTGGAAAGCTGGCAGAGTTGGCAAAAACTATCAACATGGACTTGTCTAAACAGCTCCTCACAACAACCAAACTAGCAATTGGGGTGTGGCCGCCGCCACAAGCGCAATCGGAGATGATCAAGTCAGCTGCAAATCTTGCAAGGGCCTGCAGAACCTTGGCGGATCTGGCAAATACCACAGGGTTTTTCCCCTTGCTTGAGAAGCCCATGGAGTTAAATGTAAGTTTGGACTTGTTCTTGATTACAACACCGTCAAGGGCGCCGGAACTTAACAATCCGCACGATCAGTTCGTTCCCTATGAAGATACGGAAGACGCTGAAAACGAACCAGAAGACAGACAAGAGGCGCTCAACTATGAGGAATACAAACGTGAAAGTGATCTAAGAGTCATCGAGGCGATGACGAAGACAGGCCAACGGCCGCTCAGTGCGCATTCAATGGACTTTGATGACCCTGATCAGCGTTTCTTTGCGCAACTGGATGAGAATGTGGTGCAATTTGTTGAGACGATGACGGAAGTCAAGAGAGCACATGACCAACATCTTAAGCAAGAGTACATAAACGCCACCAGCAAAGTAAATGAGCGGGCTGACATTCTGGCCGAAAATATCAGAAACTCCGAGCTTCTAGAAGACTTTCCCGATGACCTTCTCCTGACTGCGGAAGACGCCGCTCGTTTGGAAGCCGGGGGGACGAGACTCAGTCAGACTTACCCAGCTGTGTTGAGAAGCCTTTGGCTTGAGGCATTTCACGAAGTGGAGAGGGCATCGGACCAGCTAATGGCCAAGGGCCGTCTTGCATCTGGCGTTCTGCCACCGCAGGGTGCCGCGGATGAAATGCTCCAAGCAACCATCCCCTGTGCCCGCGCCGTTAAAAAGCTTGTCACTCTGACAAAAGAAAGCGTAAACAAACTGCGCGTTATTGTCAGCGAAGAACGTCGAAAGCGCGAACTGTGGAAGAAAGCATGTTTAGAAAATGAGACGACCAAGAGGATGTTTCAAATATGGGAAAGTAATCTTTTGAACCCACTTGCTGAAACGACAAAAGCTGCGGACGAAAAGGAAACCGTACTGCCGAAACTTCCTGAAGATTCTGACGAGGGTTTGGCACTGGAAAATGTCGGTGGAGTACCAGTGATCAAGGGCGGAAGGTTGACAAAGTTGTTTGAACGAGTTACTTCCAGACTCGGTCCTGGTAAAATGTTGCTATGTGTAAGATACTCAGATGAAAACGTTCTCTGACCTTTTTTCGGTAGACCTCGAATTGGTGGCCGCCTTCGTTTTGACCCATCACTCATTTACCACATCTTTGGAACTCTTGAACATCGTCCAACAACGATATAAAATCAGGATACCTCACGAGTTGACCCAAGCGCAGTTTGGTTATTTTATGAAGCGACAAGTAATACCAGCTCGAATAGGGTGTGCACAGGTCGTCTCTTGCTCCCACATCCACATAGCCCGCTAATGGTTCCTCATGCAGCGTATCCAACTTTCTTAAATACTGGATGGAGAATCATTTCGAAGAAGACTTTGCTCCAAACGAGATATTAATTATGCGCGTGAAGGATTTCATACAGCAGAGGTTGTTGATAGATGAGCAGCCACAAGGCAAGCTCTTGATGACGTTACTTAATGAAAAGGCAAGAACATGCATCACAGAATCGTAGTTATGGCACTTTTGCCCCGGTTTCTAAAACATTAACTTCAAAAGATTGAGAACCCCCAAAATCCTCCGCCCGAACTTGTACAACCCCCTCCTGACCGCAATCCCCCACGGGTGCTACTGCCGCGCCATATCGCGGCGCCAGACCTGTTTATGTTCCTCATGTCAGGGTCCCGTGCGATTTTCGAAATGGATCCTTTAGAAATGGCTCGACAGCTGACTCTCCTTGATTTTGACCATTTTCGGCAAGTGAAGCCGTACGAGTGTACGGACCAAATATGGGGCGACAAGAGGAGTAAGGAGGCCGCTGCTTCGGGAGGCGGAAGGAAAATGCAATCAACGGAGCTCACCGGGATTGCGCAGATGATTAGGCACACAAATTGTGTACGTAGCGGGCGTTGTGATTTTTTCTCCGCCAAGGGGAAAACAAATTAGCTTAATGTAGCATCTTTGCAGCTGACAATGTGGATAGCTACCAGCATTGTCAGGGGGGAAACCCTCAAAGAACGAACAGCAGCTCTAAAGTTCTTTGCACAGTTTGCCTTGGTATTTCATTGCTGCCCTTTTATTAGCAATGTGGAAGTTAATTTTTTCGAAATTATACAGCATTGTAGGGAACTCAACAACTTCAACGGCATCACCGCCATCAATGCCGGATTATCCATGGCTCCCGTCCATCGGCTGCACAAGACATGGGAGGTAAGGTAAACTCTGTTGATTGGTCCGTCATCGCAAGCTCAAACATGGGAAACTGGTAGGCTTTTGCCGAAAAGTACCCGAAGATACATGAAGCATATGAAGAAGTGGCTGCTCTTGTCAGTCCGAAGGGGCAGTATGCAAATTATCGGAAGGTCCTGAAGGATTTAGTTCCACCTGCAATTCCATTTTTGGGTACGCTTGCATAAAGAGCATGGAACAACTCTGTCTTCCGCTTAGCATTATTCCCTTCCAGGGGTTTATCTGACGGATTTGACATTCATTGAGCTCGGAAATCCTGACTTTCTGCCCGACTCCCATTTCATTAATTTCGAAAAGCGTCGCAAAGTGCATGTCGTCATCCGCGCCATACAGTCGTTTCAGCGGACTCCATATAATTTGACCCCGCTTGAGGGTGCCCAGGAGTACTTCCGCAGCTTGGAGTCGGCGGCTGGGAAGGGAATGTCAATGGGCTGGACCGAGCAGCCGCTGTTGACTGAAGATGAACTGTATGATTTGAGCTTAGTTGTTGAACCGCGAGAGGAAAGCGATGACGAGGAGGAGGGCGACGGATAGCTTTCCCTTCTGTGCTCCCTGTGATTGGATAATGCGATGCGCACTTATGCAGCTCAAGCTGGATTCCAATACGTTGACATAAATGCATCATATTTACAGATTTGTGTAGTGGTACTCTACACCGGTTGATTTCTTCGCTGGCGGGCCGTTTTCAGCAAATTCACAATGTTAAAGTACCCCATTTCCCTTGCAATCTCGAAACACTTTCCCTTTCCCACG
Organism: Borealophlyctis nickersoniae; assembly: GCA_027604605.1. Classification (NCBI taxonomy): domain Eukaryota; kingdom Fungi; phylum Chytridiomycota; class Chytridiomycetes; order Rhizophlyctidales; family Borealophlyctidaceae; genus Borealophlyctis; species Borealophlyctis nickersoniae. The sequence goes on along the minus strand of JADGKA010000011.1, from coordinate 2,450 downwards.
CATGGGTCAGCACCATAATCCAGTAACAACCCAACAAGATCCTCATTTCCCGACCGCACAGCCAAAGCCATCGCCTGCCGGTCCCTTCCGTGTACGTCAGCCCCACTCTCGAGGAGAAAGGCGACGATGTTGATATGGCCCCAAGACACGGCGGAAACAAGTGCCTCCGTCGCGAACACGTCCGCCCCACGCTCGCACAGCAATCTTACAACATCAATTTTGCCAACGGCGGCGGCAGATGCGAGGGGCGAGGAACTTCGTCGATGGGAATCCGCCCCAAAATCCAGTAAAACCCGCACTACCTCCACCCATCCAAGTGTGGCGGCCACAATCAGCATTCTGGAACCGCCAGCGTCGTTGACGTCGTCTTGGGTGCAACATTTGAGAATTTCCTTCACTGCTTCGGGGTGGTTGAAATGCACCGCAACGCCGAGGGCGGACAGAATCGTCTCCCTCGACTGACGTTCGAGCAACATGTGACAGACCTTAGCCTGCCCGTGTTGAGCTGCCAAAATGAAACCGTCCTTGGTGTCCAAGCTTGGTCTTTCCGCCAATACAACCGCCAGCACCTGGCACAAGCCGTGCTTTGCTGCAACACCAAACACCAACGCCTCCTTCACTTGGTGTAGTTGCTTTTGGAAGACCAGTCGAGCAGCTAATGCAACATTCGAGTCGGCCGCAGCGTTGCACACGGTAAACTTTTGGGAGAGGTGAAAGAGGGCTTCAATGCCGTGAGCCTGAACCAGGGAGTCAGCAATGGACGACGCGACAATTCGGAAGGGTAAGAGGGACTTGAGAGTCCGGCAAGAGCGAGACAGTCGAGAACTATCTGGTGCGGCTAGGTGCTTGGAAGCCAGGAGAGACACAATGTCCTCCATCCTGCCGAAGCGATGGGAAAGTGAAGGTGGTGAGGGTCGATGTGCGGCCTACTGGTGGTGAGGGTGAGGTGCGGCCTACTGTTGAGTCCGAGTGGGGCGAACGCACGTACGTTTTTTTGTTGCACCCGAGATTTTCGGTTCAAAGGACAACTGATGAGAGCTGGGTGAGGGCAATCTTCGCGTCGGGTTGCATTAGGATGGGGAACAAAACAGGGCTCAAGAGAAGTTTGAAAGAAAAAGAAAACCAGCAAAACGATGGACCCAAGATGAATTTTTCATAAAAGGAGGGGAGAAAATCGCAAGCTCAAGACGTCCCGTGCTGGCCAAAGTAAGGTTTAAGGACCCTGGCATCACGGCCGTGACGGCCCACCCCTTCCGGTCGATCCTTGGAGTTCCCTCCTCACCCTGCTCAACTGAAAGTAACAGAGGACCTCGCTCTTTTTATCCCCAGCGGGGCGGCTAAAGTGGTCAGAATTAGGGCTCAACATCGTGCCATTAGGACCTTGGCCAAGGAACAGCCGAGACCAGCCTGGGCCAGGTACGTACCATATTTTGAATACCGGTATCTATACTTACGGTACCGGCACGCGGGACGCATACAGGTGGCACGTAACTCAGATACCGTATTTTGAATTGTCGTAGGGCCCCTCACACAAGCCAGCCTGCCAGCGGCACTTGGCTGCATGTGGCTGAAAATGGTAACAGACCATAACGCGTCGAGGACATCTTCCCCATCTTCGCCATTTCAACAGCGATGTCTTCCAAACACTATAAACAACCTTATAACAGTCCACCAAAGGCACCCTCCCAGCGACGCAAAGTCACCATATGCACCAAACTTCGCTTCGTTGAAATGATGGAACGGGGTATCCCTATTCGTAGAATACACAGAGATTATCATTGGGTATCGCGCGGCCAGTTGTTTGAATGGCGGAAGCTGAAGCCAAAGTTTGAACAAATGCTGAAGGCTGGCAAAGGAAGTAAGGCAACATTGCATGGAGGAAGGGCACGGACACACGCAGATATGGAGCAGAAGTTGGTGGAAAGAATAAAGGAACTGCGAGCCGATGGTGTCACTGTGGACTACACTATGGTCATCTCGGAAATTTTCAAGTTAGATAACAACTTTATGGACCTCAATCGACGACGAATAATGAGTTGGATACCTTGTTTTATGCGAAGGTATCGCCTTGCGATGCGGATGAAAACAAAGGTGATTACTTTTGATGGCCACAATTTCGCTTTTTCTAATACTGGCATATCTCCAGGTCAGCCAACGCAATCCCAAAACGGATCCTGATCTCATCGCAAAAATGGAGTCGTTTCATGATTTCCTCGCACGCTCATACAGCAACCACCTTTACCCAATGGATCAAATTGGAAACATCGACCAAACCCCAATTTGGATCGACATGACACGCAACCGGACGATTGACGAGATTGGTGCAAAAACAGTCTACGTGAAAACAGCAGGGAAGGAGAAGAAGCGTGTGACGGTGGTGTTGGCATGCACGGCGGATGGCCACAAACTTCCTGCCACTGTGCTTTTTGCAGCAAAGCGGGGCGGGAAAT